>JZSA01005987.1:0-15573 GCA_000956155.1 Cotesia vestalis
GGATATTGATCACAAGACTGAAGTATTGAATTAAACCATGAAAGAAAGTATGTAATGGTTTTATAGAGACGACTATAATATTACAGCTCACGGTAATAAGAATAACGAATGAAACTTTGAAAGAACGGAATGAAAAGGTATTTATAAGCGGAAGAAAATAAAAATAATGGGTATTAATAAAAAATAAGTTGTCGGATGTTGAAGAACACTCGGGCACTGAAAGACCGAGGGGATATACTCGGAAAAGAGTAGAAAGAAAAATACGATAGTTGGAGCGATAAAAACATAGCATCGTGATTTACATGGAGAGTCCATCTTACTCGGCAATTTACTGACGTACTTGCTCTAAATCTCTGCATAAATATTATTGCTTCGTAACGGTTTAAATGTAGACTAAATAATAAATGGGAGAAGTGATAAATAAATCGCCTACGAAATAGTTAAAAATATGATGGAGAAATTCAATAATAAATGAACACGAAATACATGAATAGAAGAATTCATATCAAACATTTTTTTTTAATTTCCCTAAAAAAAGGACCTGATATGTTTATAGTTATTTAAGGAAATTTTATGAATTATTATATGGTCTGATTGTCCACGTAGAAATTTTGATAAGTTCTGATGTGTCCATATTAGGCCATATCTGCCTTGACATGGCTTCATTTACCGCGAAATGACTTGATATGCCCGTACATAATTTTTCGATCAAAGGCAGTGTTAAAAATCTCCGGCAGATGACGCACGATTGCTGAATCTTCTCACTATAAGAGAAATCAGTTATAAACACATTTTAATTAAACTCCTAGTGAAAAATTTTTTCATAAAGCCAGATGACATTTTTTAATAATTCTGATACAAAAATTGGTCTTATTAGCTCTTACAACAGCCGTATTATTTTTTGTTAGAGTTAGTTCTGAAAAAATCCGACAGGTGACGCAGGGCAGCATAGTATTCTCGCTATAAGAAAGTTAATTTTTAAGTACTTAATACTAAAATAAAAATCATTTTTTTGACTGTCTTGAGAAGGTTATCTATCATTAATTTTTAATTTAATTAACTCCTAAATTAATTATTTTTATATAAGATATGAAAATTGAAATTTTTTTATCATATAAATTATTTTTTATTCCCATTTGACAATATCAGAGAGATTAGTTATAGAATATAGAATAAAAATAATTTTTTTACTCTTTGAAGAGTGCAATAAATTCTACAGCAATGTAGCCATATACAATCTTATTTGGCTATTCTAGGCCATATCAGAAAATATTTTCAATATTTTTTAAAATGATGTTTGATGTCAAAGACTCAAATTTGTGAGCAACAAATTCGAGAAATATTTGTACGAAAACATGACGTGAAGCATGTATCTCCCAAGATTTGACCCAAGACTATTTATCATTTTTCATCCATTTGTGAAACATCAGCTTTAGAATATGAGCATGGTATTTTCTCTGGTGGGTGACCAAAAAACCTTGACTTGTGTCGTCATGTCTAGCTAGCTTTGGCTCTGGCTCAATGCCGGTACGTTATACTACTCTACTGTCTACCGTCTACTCACACATTGACTTACACCACTTCTCTTTACATCCACTTTCACCTCTACCATTCGACCGGAAGCTGTAGCAGCTGCTAATGTAAGAGACATTGTGAAATGGAATCGCTTTGAAGGATAAGAGTGAGACCGCGAAATCGTATCCCTGAAATTCAGTAATATATAACTTACGGATGCAAGACATATGGTCTTAACCGCACACTAAATTTTGGACATTACTTTATTTTAAACAACCACTTTGCTCAGATAAATTCTCTTTTATGTTCTGACCCATTTACTTTTTAATGATGATCGATGTTTTTTACGAATACATAAGAAAATATTTATAGATGCTGAAAGTGGTTGAGTGAAATGTTGTATCGATTCGATACATTTTATAATATTTCAGAATGACGGAGTATTTTACGTGATTTATCTAGAAAAATTTTCCATCAATATTGACGACCAAGTTGTCAATTTATGAATACAAAGCCAAAAAGGGATAAAAATTATAATAGTTTCATTTATCTTAACTTATATTCCGGAATTCTAACTCACAAACTTACAATAAATTTTAGTATATACAGAAAAAAAGAAATATTTGTCACAAATAAATCAATGTATTTGAGTCGCTAAAAGTGACCGCCATTATTACCAAGTGTTGATTGTTTTGATGACAACTTGAAGCTAAAGCGACGTTTCCGGGCGTGAGGGGGGCGCCGCCCGACTTTTGCAAATCCGAGGCGAAGCCGAGGGCGGGCATAAAAAAAAGTAAAAATTAATAAATTAAAAAAAAAATAAGTTATTTTAAAGTTTACTAACAAATGCTCTGATTAAGAGTGATAACATGCACAGAACTTGTTACAAATATTTAAACTCGTTCGGATAACAGAATTTAGTTTTTTTAGTTGACTAAAAATTAGTTTTTGATTAGTAATCGACGGTCTTAAGAAAGACTGAAATTAAATTATTCGAAGCTTGTAGAGTACATGGATTGTTTTATAAACATTGCTTTACTAGCTGTCAAAACATAAAAGAAAGCAAGTAAAATTTACAAAACTGTTATATTTCACTTTGTAAACTTTTTATATAAATTATTTGTGCATGTTATTATTAAATAGTTCATTAACAATAATCTAGTTACTAAAAATGATTTTTATTTCTTTTTGACATTTTTTGGCTAGTTTATGCGCTGACAAGTTACATACAGATGATGTTGTAACTGTGACACAGTTGAAACTCGCTCTATAGGCCAGTCGCGCTACGAAAATGGAGTAAAATGCGGCTCGAAACAGCGTACTTTCGGCTAGAAGAGCAAGAAAAATAGTATACACATCTTGGCCAGTAAAAAGTAAAGCCTCAGACCACATGTTTGTCAATCTCGGCTTCGCCTCGACCAACAATTACATGGGATCTGAGACTTTTCTTATATTATTGGCCTAGGTATGTAATATACAATTTTTTTTTCGTCATTTTGAAACCATTATAATTTCTGAAAATTGACAAAAGAAATTTTCTGCCCTCCGGCCGAAAAGTGGCAACTTCCTGGCCGCTGCGCTAAGCGAAGTTGCCACATTCCAGCTACGTCGAGCAGAAAAATAGTATACGCACCTTGGCCAGTAAAACATAAAGCCTCAGATCATATGTATGTCAACCTCGGCCTCGCCTTGGCCAACAATTACATGTGATCTGAGACTTTTCTTATTTTACTGCACTGAAAAAAAAGTTTTTTTCCACCTAGAAAATTTTTCCTTCCCGTAAGGAACCTGGTATTCTAGTTTTTAAAATACCAAAGTTTTTTTCCCATACTAATAAGTAATCTGATTGCTAAAAAACTCGGTTTCCTTCTCAGCAAAATACCAAAATAAAGAATATGGCCGACTTAACCTCACTCAGTTGACACATTTTTAAGTAATGTTTATTTTACTACAAGCCTTTTTTTGATAATATTAAATTAACTAGTAATTTTAAAAGTCGTATTTATAATAAAATTACTGGCAAATTTAATTTCTATAAAATTTAGTGATTAGGATGTAATTATAATTATTTTGAATAAAGTTAGTAGCCACTTGATAATTTTTTAACTATATTTAACAAATAAATTTTTTCTGAAAAATTATTTTCAAAACTTGTACTTGTAATTTTTTTTAATTTCTACAATTCAATTTTTTTAAAATTTTTTTCCATAATTTAATTGTTGAATAAATTTTAATAAAATAATTTTTTAACTGAAAAACTTTTCGAGATGTAAACAAACGCCACCACTGTGGAATTGGAGGGAAATCAGAGAATTGGTGGCGCCACCGCTGCGGTTGCTATGGTAACGCAGCATTAAGTTTTAGCTCTAGAAAATACTTAGGTATTCTCAGGGGAAAAATACCAGTTTTTTAATATTAAGAAACTTATTCTGGATATTAAAATACTCGGATAAAAATATTTTGTATCCTAGGAGGAAAAAAACTTTTTTTTCAGTGTGGCCTAGGTATGTAATATACTATTTAAAAGTTCATTATTTTTGTCAACTATGATTTATTTTCCACAAATAAACCATATCTTTACCATAAATAAACTAATTATTTGACGCTATTAAACTGCTCAAATACATCATACATTTACTAAAAATAAATATTTATTTGGCCATATCCAAAAATCTTGTTTCTTTGACACAAATAAATCTTATTTCGATCAAATATTTTTTTTTATGTATACTAAACTTTGAAAATAATTGCTATAACTTAACAACTTTTCAGTATTTAGAGAATTTCTCACTAATAAGACCGAATTTCCTGCAGAATTGTTCGTTGGTCATTGAAAATTCAGTCTATTTGCATATAGTATTTTAGAATAAGTGAATGGCTAACTGATCTCCATAAGTAGCTCGAGGAAATTTGGTATATTTGGAGAGTGTATTTACGAAGGTATTGAAATCCCGTCATTCCAACTCAGATATTCTTGTTAGTTAACTTAATTAGTATAACTTAAAAATAATCTGTAAATTTGACTCACAAATAGTTGATTTGTTAATTTCTGTTTCCGTATGAGTAAATCCAGTGATTATGACACTCACCTGAAATATAAAACACAAAAATGTAGAATTAATTTTGTTACTTTAATAAACAAGAATTTCTGATTAAGTTTCTGCGTTTTATTAATATTGTTCACCATACATTTCCTTTGGCAATAAATTAAAGCAGCTTGCTTCAAGGTAACGACGCCGATCCCCTCCCCAGCCAGCTACAAAGTTACATTTCACCATAAGAAAATAATATTGTCCGTAAAACATATTGTAAAAATAAAAACGGCCATTCTGCAGCCGAAGTGGAAGTAGATTTCACAAATAGCTAATTTTACTTATGAATATTAGTGATAACATAATGATTCAGAATTTTCCTACTGAGGACCCGGCATGTGAAAGAAAGGGAACGCGTCGTTTTACACAGTACCTCAAGGGTGATGTGAAAATCTGTGTATGACAAATTCACCGACATACAAATATAATTAAATGTTAATTATAAATATAATAGGTATCGTAAAAATAGTCTACATTTCATATAATTTTTTTTTTTTTTTTAATTAAAATCATTGAGAAAATATAAAAAGGAAAATTTTTATTTAGATTTTACAGAAAAAAAAGCATTCAGAATAAGGATAAAACTACAGATAAATTTTTATGAGATACATTGGATAAATTGATCGAAAAAGCGACTGCAAAAGTGAAATTTCATTAAAAACCTAGACGAATAAGTTATATTCAGTTTAGGAGGGTAAAATGGCCGGAAAATTGAAGCTCGTTTGATGAGCTTTGAAATGAAATTTACAAAAATTAGATAAATTATTTCGTTCAAAAGTTATCTGCGAAAGAATCTGCCGAAATACGAATTTTTTTGATTTTGAAAATTTTGAAATCCTGTAATTTCTAAATTACTTGAGCGATTAAGCTCATCTTTAAACTTGGCCTGAGTATTCGTCTACAGATCAAGTATGTTGAGTTTGAAAAAGATCCATTATGAATTAGAGACGCCATCTTCCGAATAAGCCGCGTTAGTATAAATAAGGTACCCTAGGGTAATAAGGCCTAAGTGATAGAAATGTTATTCAAAATAACCGCTTCCGCGAAAGACTTCTCTAGTAGAAGCGTCTAACATAGAAATGTCGCTACAAGTTTATAGTCTTGATACAACGCTCCTTGTCTTCTATATTTCATCATCTATCATATGCTAAAGTAGCGCAGAAGAATTCCTAAAAAACGATTTAAGTAAATGTTAAACATTTTTTATAATTTTATGTTTAATAATTAAAAATCTTTGTTCTAATTTTTATCAACATCTTAAAAAGTATTGTTGCTCAATTTAAGTAATAATTGATCTTTAATACCAATTTTATCAAGTACTAGCGACCCGGTCCGCTTCGCTGAGCCTCAGTCAAAATGACTAAAGTTTTTGTTATAATTTTTTATTTTATTATAATGATCAATTAATTTTTAAGTTCAATACAATAATAATTAATCTAGAGCAATAACTAAAATTAATAAAATCATAAGTAATAAATTTTGCATTATTCATCGTCAAATAAAAGATTCCTACCAAATTTCAAGTCTGTATTAGAAGTTACAGTGTGGTAATAGAAATTTAACATTCTAACATCCACCCCCGCAATCTTTATTGGGGGTGGGTTTTTGTAAAATCCGCTCTTAGATCATTTCCGCATCACATATAGAAGACTCCACCTAAATTTACCGTCTGTAGGATCTACAATTTGAAAGTTAAAAATTTTCATTGTTAATATCCACCCCCGCGATCCCCTGTGGAGCGAGCTATCATAAAATTCGTTCATAAATTATTTATATATCTCTTACGGAAGATTTCTACCAAATTTGGGAGCTATAGGAGCTATAGTTTACAAACAGGAATTATTCATTGTTAACGCCCCCGCAATCTCCTTTGAGGGAGGATTTTTTAAAAAATTTTTTACATACAAACCTTCTCCTAAAAATTCTGAAAACAACAAAAAAAAATTTAGCTCACTCGGTCCAGCCGTTCTCAAGAGATGCGTGGACATACATGCGGCATTTTATTATTATTTATATAGATTGTATAACTATTTCCAGTATGTATAACCCGCAGGCCTTATTACCCTACCGTAGTAAAATAAGGCCTATTTGCAAGGTTTTTGAAAAAATTTAATTTTGTGTTTGTTTATCGTGGAAATTACCGTTACTCCACTATATTTTATGGATAATGTATTAATTTAAAAATTAATGATACATTGCAATAATTAAATGCAATATTTCGATTTTTTTCAAAATCTCCCTTAGCTAGGCCTTATTACCCGCCGGTACCTTACATACATATATAAACTTTTGAACTGATGGTATTTTCTGAACCAGCTTGACAAACTGAGCCAGAAAATAGCAAAATTTTTCGAAAGTAGCGTCATGAGGACAAATGCAATAGTTAGATTTCTATGAAATCTACTAAAAAGCATCTCACCACTATAAAATACAATAAATCAACCATTGACATTAATGACTAATCAACGAAGTAACTATTTTTTCCCCGAAAACATAGACTATTTAGTGATTGTAATTCTTGGCACCCCACTCTCTTGCGTTATTGTATTGTGTGATAGTTACTAGAGACACAATTGGAATCCACATGAGCTTCGTGTTGTAACATTTAATCTTGTGTGAATCCAATAATAAAGATTCTCCCCTAAAAGTTATTTTGTTTTTCCACACTTCGAAGAAAAAATCTCGGGCATTGAAATCCGTTGATCAATGCCGACAGTACAGAAGAACAAACATCTCTTCACAAAAGACCAAATAAAATCCATAAAAATAAATTAAACAAAGGTATACAGGGAAATAAATTTTCTTTAAAAATTACCGTTAAAATCACAGTAATCGTAGGAAATTTGCCAATTCCTAATTTAATTACAATTCTTTCAATAGACATTCAAAAATACAATGTGAAAAATCCAGAAAAATTACCATTAATTTTTACTGTAAAAAATTTCTTTCCGTGTAACGAAAAATTTAATGATCTTTAATTTTCATCATAACAACAATACACAATATAAGTGTGAGCTTTACTTCTGCACTCTCTTTTGTAACCAAACAAACGAGTTATTAAAATAAATTTTTGTTGCTGTTTGTTTCTTAGGATTAGTTTCTTGAAAAAGTTTAGTGATGATGATTGTTAATACAAAAACAAGAATTTTCTAGGAGCGTAAACAAACGTTGAGTAAATAAGTAAAGTCAAAGGGTCTACATCAAAAGTTAACTTGTAATAACATTACTCTCTATATAGCACAAGCCAGGGCAGGGCAGGGCAGGGCATTCGACATTAGTGGTAGACGTTGCACATGCCTGAAAGCATAGAACATGAACACATAAATACATAGATATAGTGATACAGTTATAAGTATAGGTATGGCCTGTAGAGTTTTGAGTGCAGCGTGCTGTAGTGAATAGAAATGGAAAAGAAAATAGCTAAGAGCGAAGAAAAGCTCAAATAAGAGATATTGTACAAATACTAGAGAAAGACCAAAATGCCGCGGGTTGTGAACTGCATTAATGTCATGAACCAGTCGTATCGTCAATTAGATAGGTACATATATATATATATAGATATACAAACGAGCAACTGCTGCTCCAGCTGCTGTTACTATTGCTATTTCTGTTGGTCCAAAGTCTAGACTCAAAGAATTAATGTACAGACGTACGAGTAAATACATACAGTCATTACTTCCAAGAGCTGGATTTATACAGACTACAGACCCGGGCTAGATTACACCAAATCCAAGGTAATCCCAGTGACAATATACTTGCTGTAGAAAGAAATTTCGCAAATCAGCTATACGGCAAAGCTCATGGTGGATACTTATGGCTGCTGGTGAACAAAGGAAGCGGATGGCTTTTGCGCTTAAGAAATGTACAAGATTAACAATGAGAGATAAATAAAGTTTAATAAAGCTAGAGGATTACTCTCGCATACGAAAAACACAGAAGACCCAAGTTATTACAATGGATAAGAGATTTAAAATAGTGATTGTGGTACAAGGATTGCAGATCGCAGTGTGTGATAAGAAGACGTTATTAAGGAAATTATAATATGTAGAACTGCTGTTTACGGTTGTAGTTTTATTAAGGCATAAATAGTGTTGATTTTCATGAATAGTAATCGGTTTCATAAAAAAAGAGATATTTGGAGTGTAGCTTATTTAAGGATGTTCATAGACAAGAAAAAGACACCAATAGGTTATGTCTATTGGTTTCTTTCTCACGCATTATAGCTGTCTCTCTTTATAGACTATCGCTTACTTAGTTCCATTCACGTAAAATATCGAAAGTCACTAACTTCAAACATTTTTTATAAAAAAATAAATACCGCTTGTTTATGTTTTTTTTGATAAAAAATAATTTAAATATCTTCAATTAATGATTCTCAGTTTTTTAAAACAATCCTAATTTAAGTACGATTGATATTTAATAAAACGTTCGCTTGAACGTCGGTCAGCATAGGGTTTGCATGTAAAATATACAAATTTTGAATGCTAATATTTCAAAATTTAGTGCCGCAAGAACTATTTAAAAAAATTCCTGCGTATGGAGGATACTTAAAAGTATAAGTACGAAAAATTTCAAAAAATCTTAAGGAAATGGTTTTTTTCTTGGAACGTCCTTAAGAGCGAAATAAACAAAAAAAAATTTTGCTAAAAAATCTTATAATTAATTATGATAGATGCGTTATGCATTTTTCTAGAACTATTTTTTTATAAAAAAGATGTTTGTAAATTGTAAATTCAATAAATGACCCTTTACATTTTTGCGTTGAAGGTTATTTTTTAAAGAAACTTTGACGTACTCTATTTTTTAAACAAATAGACATTAATAATTGTTCAATAATAAATTTATTGAAATTTTTAGACCCACAATTTCAAATTTGTTCAATTTTCTGTGATCTTGATATAAGGTACCCGCAGGTAATAAGGCCTGTCGGGTAATAAGGCATAAGTGATAGAAATGCTATTTAAAATAACCGCTTCCGCGAAAGACCTCTAGTAGAAGCGTCTAGCATAGAAATGTCGCTACAAATTTATCGAGTCCTGATACAACGTTCCTTGTCTTCTATATTTCATCATCCATCATATGCTAAAGTAGCGCAGAAGAATTCCTAAAAAACGATTTAAGTAAATGGTAACGTTTTTTATAATTTTATATTTAATAATTTAAAATCATTGTTCTAATTTTTATCAATATCTTAAAAAGTATTGTTGCTCAATTTAAGTGATGATTGATCTCTAATACCAATTTTATCAAGTATTGGATAACTATTTCCAGTATGTATAACCCGCAGGCCTTATTACCCTACCGTAGTAAAATAAGGCCTATTCGCAAGGTTCTTGAAAAAACTTAATTTTGAATTTGTTTATGGTGAAAATTACCACTACTACATTATATTTAATGGCTAATGTATTAATTTAAAAATTAATGACACATTGCAATAATTAAATGGAATATTTTCGATTTCTTTCAAAATCTTTCTTAGCTAGGCCTTATTACCCGCCGGTACCTTATTTTCAGTTATTTATATTGTAAACAGAAAATCAATTCTGGAAGGGATGTTTTCTTTTTTTGTCATTAAAAATAGTATCATCTATTTAAATTTTACTCGAATTTCCATATTTAACTATAAAATTGCTTGTAAAATTCTTATAAAAAAAAGTAAACTTAGTTTTATCGGAGCAACATTTAGTATCGGTTAGCTAAAATGAGATTTTTTTTAACAGCTGTTACGTTCTCAGAATTTCGCCCAAAATTATTTTTTTTATTATTTTATAAATATTATAAATAAATTTATCTCGTTCAATTCTCCGAATGCACATTAAAAGATATCCGTTGCTTCGCTGGTGGCTTGATCAGCAGCTTAGTAACGGAAATCTCGCGATAAGGCATCGGCAGAGAGTCACCGCGGTCGCGGATAGTCCAAACATCTTGCGTCAGCATGGGACCCGGGCCTCGATGACTCTCTCAGGGAGTAACCTGAGCTGCAAACATGGCTGAAAATCTGTTTATAAAAATTAATCTGGAGCTCATTCAAGTCAGTAGATCCAGAGACTCTCGAGTGCAGAGAGCTCCATCCTCGGACTTGAACCTATCCAGATCCAATAAACCAATTACACTAAATATATAGTCCAAATATACTTATTATGGGGCGGAGCGCTTTATAGCAGTTCCAACCCTTATAAGAAAACCTTCCGGCTAAAGCGCTAGCCAGCGTTTCGCCAACCTAACCCTCCTTCTGGGCGAGCGCTTAATCAGCGTATCCCCAGGTCCCAAATCTTCGGCAAAAGCGCTAGCCAGCGTTTATGTCATTGACGTCCATTTAACTCTACATAGTAACATTCCTGTTACCTGTCAGTCTTGGAAAAACGTTAAGAGAAATGTTTAAATTTTAAAGGAGAAGAAGTTAGTAAAGTACTGGTGCTCTGAATTTTTTTAGCATAAGTTTACTACTTTAACTACGTGAATTCACGTAGAAAGGGCGTAAAAAAGAAAATGAAAAATAAAATAGTTAAGGGGGAAAAAAAAAAGAGTGAGTAGATGTGCTAAGTAAAATTTAACAAAATCGTTTTCGCCGGTGTGACGACAAGTTTAATCTTTTACCAAATGAAAATATAGGTTTTAGCTTGCTTTACAACCATATTTCCGTCAGGATCGTACACCCACCCTTCTGGTATATCCATAATTGAATTTTAGACTTGGACCACTGTGCTTTCATCCCGTTTTGTACCACCAGCAATGCTCAACATACATATATATTTTTCAATATTTCATTTATATATACTCTTGTACATGAACTTTTCTATACGTTTTTATGTCAAAATAAAATTTATCCCGCACTAGTAATTGATTTTTAGAAGTTTATTTCTCTTTACCTATCTGAAATTTTAAATGAACAAAAGCGTAGTTATGGATTTTTTTAATAGAAAAAAATATTCAATTAATTGTTCTGATTATTATCATTATAGTAAAAATGACCATTTTTTACTTACATTTTATAGAAAATATTCTTAAATACTAAATAAAATCGAAATCGAAGAATAATAGATATTTATCCCATACAAAGTTGCCGATGCTCAACATTTTCCGTTCATTGGCCAAGACACAGCTACTAATGCTCGGCCAAGTATCGGCGTTTTACATTGGCTTAGCCTCGGTAAACCATCTTCTCTTAACGTTCGGCCAAGCTGATTATTATTCAACAAGCTTTATTAAGATTAAATCAACATTTGTTTTCACTAAAATAGATTTAATAAGTTAATAAATATTTTTTCATAAATTTTTACATTACTCAATCAATTAAACCAATTTCTTTTAGTCATTTATATTAAAAAAAAAAAAAAAAAAAAACAAACGTATTTTAGCAAGAAACCAATGATTTTTAATAAATGATTGATTTACTAAAATAGATATTTATGTCATAAGGCCGTGAAGTGGCGGTTTTCTGACAGTTCGATATGAGCTTAAGGTTTGCGGCGGGAAGATTCGAAACGGCTATAATTGTAACGTCCGAGGACGGAAATTTGTGCTCGTTTTCGAATATTTGCGTTACAAACATTAAAGCGAATATCGAAAAAAAGTCGTTGCCAAAATCGCCACTAAACGGTTGAATAACATACAATATTTTTTGTTATTATCGCTCCATAAGTTTAACTTTTGAGGGATAGGAAGCAATTAATAACATATTTGAATTTTATGAAGTTTCACAAGTTCAACAAAACTTAATTTTATATTAATTATCTTTTTATTAATATTTATTTATGGCATGGTTGTTATGTTATCAACATTAGGTCCGCTTTATAATAAACTGCCCACAGAGAAATACTTAGCACCACTCAATAGTGACTGTTTAAAATTTACTCACAATCATTGGTCGATACACTAGAATGTGGCTTCTTTTTTACAATCTCTTTCACTTTCGTCTGGGTGAACTCGAAAAGTTCGTAAAAAAAAGAAGGGGGTAAAACTTCACGGCCTAGGCCGTAAAAAAAAGACGGTATGGTAGAGTCTCCAGAAAAGACTCCCTATACTTATGCCACCCAGTACTCAAAAGTTGAACTTTAGTACGAGTATAACAAAAATTAATTTTAATTTTAATCATCTCATAACTTAGTTTTTACAATATCCATATTTCACCTTAAATTAAAAAAAAAACGTTGATTTAGCGAAGAAGCTAAATAAAACACACTGATGTTTATTGTAAAAATACAAGCAGAAGATGAGAGAACTTGTGATAAAAAATTGAAACCTTTTTTTGTAACTTTGATGCTCATGAGTACATTATCTTCATGTACGGTTGTGTAATTATAAACGAAATGGAATTATCTCTATGAAAGTAAATTTACCCTCCAATACAAAGCAATTTATTGTATCGTGGACGTTAACCTTTCTTCTCTTGTTTAGTTTATTTATACAGATGAGAGGGATTTTACGAACACAGTACATCGCACTTTACTCAGGGGTATTGGACTAAATAGGAAACAAAGATAAAGGTAAATTAATTCCCAGTCAAGTTTAATTCTACGGAATGTACAAAACATGACGTCACAGCTGCAAAAATAATTAAATAATGAATATACGTTCCTCTCAAACTCTTAATTTTATTACGAAACTTTAGTTATTACCCCATTATCCATTATGATGACTTATTTATTTTATACTTAGGCTTTATTTGATCTGTTTAATTATTCGTATATTAACAGTTCATTAATTTATCCGTAAATAATCCCCTCTAATCCATTGATATCCATTGAAATCTAATGTTTGATTTGTGCAATAAATATCATCCAATAATCCAAAAAAAAATATCATTTTTTTCAGTTCTGTTCATTATTGCAATAGTAATTTACGTTATAAAGTCGCGAAGGGACGATTTTCTCGTAATTTTTTCTTTGCAGTCCCTATATAAGTACAGAAAAATAAGAGGATGTAAGCATTGCGGCATAAGGACGGAAAGAACTTCCGGTGAAGTAGTTTCTAGAATTAAGTGCTTTTGCGATCGCCACCCAGTGATCGAAAAGTGAACTTACTAAGAGCGTATGACTAAAAATTTTGTTCAAAATGTCAAAAAAAAAAAAATAATTTATAACTAAGCGGAAATTCATGATGACACAGTATGCCAAAGCGTGATCCACTCAGAATGAAATGCTCTACAAATGCGACCATTGCGACATAACTGAAATTTGCACGTGTTAGATTTTATGGGCGACTAAACCTGATTTTTAAATCGAATTTTTAGTTTTTTGACGTTATTTCATAAATTTTTAAATTTACAGAAAAAAAAATCAATTCACTTGAAAAAAATTTAATTTCCCACCCAAAGTTCCTGAAATCAAATCACTAAAATTGACTTTTTTTATAGAATTAAATTTTTGAAAATTATCAAGTCAAATTTTTCATGTTACGGAAAAGTCAACGCTCTAATTTTTGAGAAATGTTAATCTTGACAATTTGTCTTCAAAACCCTCTAAGAATTATATGTTGACATATATAATAAATCAAAAAATATTCTTAGAGGATTTCATAAAGAAATAAAAAAAAAAAAAAATTGTGAGAATTTAAAAATATTGAAAGCAAAAGCACTAAAATTTATTTTTAAAATTTGTAAAGCTACAAAATAAATCAAAGAACGTTTTAAATTAAAAGTTATAAAATATCTAGCAAATAATCCAAGCTATCAATTTCTCAGAAAGATAAAACAAGTAAATAAGTGCCCAGCATAATTATCAACTTGGATTGATTGAGTACTCGAGGACCCGAATAAGAAATTACTTTCGTGCAAATAAAATTCTTATTACGTAATTTAAATATCATCGATAATGCTAAGAAAATTTCTCAGTTATGAAAAAAGATTATTTGCATAGTTTTATCCGTCTTTATTTTTTTATCATAATAAATTTGATATTCCTGATTCGCGTTCTTTCAACCCGCTCACCTTTTATAATTCAAATCAAAAAACTGCCCAAGGGAGTCTTCGTCAACGCCTAATTACTTGGCTTCCCGCTCCAGTATCCAGTTACTAAGCTTAAAAGTTTCAAAAGAACAAGAAAGTACTATTTTTATTTTCATTTTACCCCGGTTATATTTCCTTTTTTTTTTTTATTATCTCTCCTCTTAGTTTCCTCTTGACTTTTTTCGTATAATTTTTGTAATTTCACGGCGATCTCCCGTACTGTTGATTTACGCTTGGGAAATTTTCAACTCGTTATTTCAGGACTTTATATTTTTTATGTCCTCTAAAATACTTTATATTTTATTAGCTTAATATTTAATATTTATAAATTTATATATTTAAATCTTTTTACGTTTTTAAATTATCCATTAACTAGTTGCTCGTAAGATCATACTTTTTTCATTTTTAATTGTTAAATGTAAAAAATTTTTTAAAATGAAAGCACCAATTATTTTTCAAAGGTTCAATATAAACAGCCAGATCAGGTAGATTTCATAGAAATTCATCTATTGCATTAGTCCTTATGTCGGAATTTACTGAAAATTTTGTTATGTTATCTTTGAAATAGTTGAGTGAGGCTTGGAAGAAATAGTGGTTAAAAAATTTACCTATAATTATAAACAGATCTAAAAAAAAACGAGACATATGGTGATGTGTACTCATCAGAAGATTATTTTGAAGGAGTTCGAAGTTGAATAAAATCGCACAAATCTAGGAATAGTGGCGATTAAAAATTTCAAAACGTAAAAAATGGTCATTTCCTTAAGTGTATTTGTTTATTTATTTATGTACCTTGACCGAGCCACAGGCAAATACAGTCGAGGTGATAAATATTTTCAGCAGGGATAATCTAAAGCTGAGGTCCGATAGGGCCGAGGCTTTACATCCGTACTGCAAATAATTATCATCTCGAGCGTATTTGCGCGGGGCTTGTCCATGGTGCTTAAACAATTTTTCGTCCTGTGGTGGACGTATGCGGGTTTTTACGTGCAGGGGATACTCAATTTATAAATAAATAGC
>JZSA01005990.1:0-15759 GCA_000956155.1 Cotesia vestalis
ACAACGTCAAAGAAATTGTCTAGGTACTGATGAATGTCCTCACCTTCCCTCAACTTGTGCACGAACGATTTCAGTAATGTTGCTTTCCTCGCCGGTCCCTTTGATGCATATATTTCTTCTAATTTCAGCCATAATTCCCTTGCCGTCTTACATGTCTTTATGCTCTTTAGCTCCGATGGTGCTATGGCCAGTATCATGCTTGCACGTGCTGACTGATCTCCCTCAGTCCACTCCGCAATGGCTTCTTCGTTTTCGCTGACTTCTGCGGGTTTTGTAGATGTTCCTTCAGCAAATCGCCATAGCTTCTTTTGAATCAATAATGCTTCCATTTGTATCTTCCAAGTGTCGTAGTTTTCCTTTGACAGCGCCTGTATACTACTACTCGTGCCCGCCATTTTGTGTTACGTTACTAGCTTACGTTTCACTATTTATTAACTCGCGGTTTTTCACACGCACTTTTATCTTTACAGTAGCGCAAAACTTTTTAATTGCACCAGACGTGTTCTGGGCCCATAACCTGTTGTTTAAATAATAAGTTTAGTTGGTTAAAGTAAATAATAAAGTTTATTCGTAATTATATATACAGTTGCACGCGCTTCTACGATACATAAGTTTCACACAACGTCTCGTTGTCAAGAGTATTTTGGTAATGAATAATGAATTGTGAGTCATGTTTGCGCATGCATTATTTTGGGACTCGTTTGATCATATGCATGCGTATCTTAGATCACCGCAAGGTTTATGTGTTGTCTCACGACAATATTTTAGCATTTCCAACATTTATTGTTGTATTATTAAGACCACGGCAATAAATTAGTTAGGAATTTTTAATCAGCAATCGGAAATTGAAATTTGAAAATTAAGAATATTCAGTTCAGAGTTATTTTGGAATTTGTTTATTAGTTGGAAAATATTGTTTGATTAATAGCTAATGATTGAATATTTTAATTAAGTAATTTTAAATCAATTTAATTATTATCAAATTTTAAATTAATAAAAAAAAATTCCATCAGTAGTTTAAGTGTGTAAGATTAGTATGGGTTATGTGTGAGGTTATGTGTGAGCTGCAGAGTATCTATACTGATAGAAAATTTATATTGACCCAAGAGACATTTTCTTGATCTAAGAATTTATTTTGGAAGACAAATGATTATTATGCTTTAAGAATTTCTTGTCTTGATTTAGATTTTCTTGGCTTAAGAGCTATATTATCTTCAATCGATACATGTAGTTTTTCAACCACAATAACATCATCATTAAAAAAACTTAAAATAATTCATCCAATTATATTTCAAAAACTAAATAGTCTTTAATTGTTATACCGAAAAAAAATTATTTCTTGGAAATAAGTAAATTAATGACTCAAAAAAAAGCCATTGTCAACACAAGTCAGTGACATCTTGAATCAATGTTATCGCCTATCTTGAACTAAGAGACAGAAATTCTTGAAAGAAATATATCTATATCTAGTTTCAAGGACCGGCAACAAACGCAAATAGTGTGAGTTCCACTAGAACCCGTAAGTACACAATAATGAGGCCGTAATGATGCAAATTTAGAAAAACCAACTCTATGATCAGGATGTCGTTCTTTGAAAAGTTCATATAACTCGCGCAAATTAGATAGAATAAGTCGTTTCTGGATATGTTCAGATAATCTTTCATTCCAGGCATATGCACGCTGATTTCATCGTCAATATAGAATTCCATAATTCGAGACTTGATATCACTTGATAAAGAACGACCTAAATATTAGAAAATGAAATTTAACTTTACTGAATGAATAACTAATACGTAGTTTCCATAAAAAAAATTTCTCTACCTAATTTCGCATTTGGTGTTGAAAGGATTCCCGTTTTTTCACGGAGTTTTCTAGCTAAACACGCCATGTATTTTGTACAACCCATTGTATTACATACTCTAAATAGACTCCATGTTTCAGGTAAGAGTGTAAGGATGTGAATTTTCTCAGATCGAGTCGTATCATTATGATTAAACTTAATTTTTAACTTTTCGATTATCTCCGAAAAGTCATTCGAATTAGTTTCATCATCATTATCTTTTAATATTCCTAAAGACGTATTCAATTCATCGCATACTTTTTGGACTTTATTTTGGAGATAATTTTGATTATCGGCATACTTTTTAACAATTAGGGATTGATTTAATAAAGCGATTGCTTCATTAACTACAGGCAACACAGTACCTATACTCAATTGAGACAGATTACGAGTCTGTGAAGTTAGTTCTTCATTTAAACTTTCCAATCCTAAAAAAAGACCATTCGACAGCCGAAATGGAAGTAGATTTCATTTTATTGATAATGATGATAATAATTTCTTATTAATCAAAAGAAATTACAATTTTCGAACCACAACGATAAGTTTTAGATGACGTTTGGTAAAACGAATGCAACAGCAAATTTCATATTTAGCATCGCGGAATAGGCCATAATTTCGAGACTATACATACAAAATGGTACTCAAATTGAAGCTTATTTAAAGAGCTTTCAGATGAAATTTACAGAAATTCGATAAGTTATCCCATTCAAAAGTTATACGAGTAAGAAAGTGACGAAATATCAATTTCTATGATTTTGAAAATTTTAAAATCCTGGCATTTCTAAATTACTTGACCGATTAAGCTCATCTTTGAACTTGACTTTGGTATTTATCTGTAGAATGAGTATGTTGAGTTTGGTAGAGATCCGTTGTAAATTGGCGACGCTATCGCCGTGACAAGCCGCGTTATATCCGATATATATATGAATATATATACAGTGAAAACCGCTTAAAACAACATTGAAGGGACCTCCTGTTAATGGTCGTTATAGCCGATAGTCGTTATAAGTAAAAACTAGCAATGCATGGGTTATATTCGAAAACAAAAATGCACGGATTAAATTCAAAAACAATACTTCATGAACATTTATTAAACTACACATAAATTAATTTATTAAACATTTTAATAAAACTACGTATAAATTTCAATGCTACATTTAATAAACATAATTATTTTTGAAAATAATCAGTTACTTTCATTTGTTTCTTGCACTTAAACTGTACATATCTATTTTATAATTCTCGGTTCATGTTACTCAATGTTTTATCGTAATTATACGAAATATTTTCATCGTTTCCGAGAAAATACTTTTTCAACACCGTAATTGCACTCAGAGCTTCATTAATCGAAGGTAATATAAAAGCCTCCTTCTGTTCTTGTTCTTCTTCTTCTTTGCTTTCATCGGGTTGGTCGTTTTGAACTTGGCGTAAAATTTCTGCATCCGTCATTAGCGAACAAACAGAAACATTATCGTCTACTTCAATGAACTCTTGTACATCTTCCTCAGATAAAGATGGTACGAGAGCTTGTCCCAATTGTTGAAGTAAAACGTCATTTGTTTCAATAAAATCATCCCTTTCATCAGGATACTGCACAAAACCAGCATGTTTGAAACAGTTAGCAATAGTCCTTTGGGTAACATTTTTTCAAGCTTCTGATACCATCAAAATAGCATCAAACAATGTGAGAGCTTTTTGCTCATTTTTTTCGAAACTTTGGAGTAAATGCACAACGAGCAATTTCCTGTAATGTGTCTTAAGAGATTTAATAACTCCTTGGTCCATCGGCTGTAAGACGGAAGTTACGTTTGGTGGTAAAAATACGAGTTTTATAAATTTTAAATTGTCAACTTTGCAGTGTGCGGGACAGTTGTCGACTATCAAAAGAATTTTTCTTTGGTTGGCTTTTAGTTCAGCGTCCCAAGAGCGTAGCCACTTTTCAAAAATTTCAGACGTCATCCAAGATTTAGTATTATTCTCGTAGACTACAGGTAAAGAATTAACGTTTTTAAAACATCTCGGCTTTGTTGATTTTCCAATCACCAATAACTTTTTTTTGCTCGAGCCTGTCATGTTCGCAGCCACCATCACTGTTATTCTTGTCTTTGCCAATTTCCCACCAGTACATTTTTCACCTTTAAACTTAAGTGTTCTATCCGGAGTCATACTATAAAACAATCCTAACTCGTCTGCGTTGAAGATATCTTCCGGTTTGTAACCTTCACATAAAACAGGCCACTTTTGTGATAACCACTCTTCTTTTGTTCCACTTGGCACATCAGCCGCTTCACCACTAATTTTACCACTGACAATGTTATGACGATGCCTAAATCGTTGTATCCACGATGAAGAACCATTAAAAGTTTGTTTTCCTAGCTGTCCACGTTAATAATGCTTGGTCTATGTCTTCATGTCCAGTTGTCCTAGCGCGTTTAATCTTGACGTTGTTTTTTTCAAACAGAGATTTGATTTTGTCTCTATTTTTTCAAATTGTAGAGATTGTTGAATGTGAAACATTGCATTCTTTTGCAATATTACTATTTGTTTCACCATTTTCTAGTCGCCAAATTATGTGAGATTTTTCATTTATGTCGAAGACTTTCCGTTTTCTTTTTGACATTATCAAAGAATTATTTTGCCAAAGAACGAAAGTGTTTTCTACAACTTGTAAGACCATTAACTAAAATGAAAATTGTGATACTCATTAATTTAAAGCTGCAAAAGAATTTGATGACATCATAAGTATATTTACTGCAAAATGAATGAAAGTATTTGTCAGACGCTATAACCGATGCATTTTGCTATGAGTTTACTACTATGAGGACTGTGACTTCAGTTGCTATAAACGATTTGTCGCTATAAGCAATGTTGTTATAAGCAGTTTTCAGCTTGAGTGTTTTATATGTAATAGAGACGGGACTTGAAAATTTCGTCGTAATAACCGGCAGGTCGCTTTAAGCGACGTCGCTGTAAACGGTTTTGACTGTATATATATATATATATATACATACATATATAAACTTTTGAACCATAAGCATTTTCCGACTCAGCTCGACAAGTATAGTCAAGATATAGCAAAATTTTTCAAAAGTTCCGTCATGAGGACCAATGCAATAGTTAGATTTCTATGAAATCTACTAAAAATAGAAAAAAAAATTGGCCCACTCTGGGATGCTCGGGAATAATTGTAGAATTGATTGAAGTTTTTTTTGAGAAAAAAAAAATTTAGAACGACGAACTTCGAAATAATAACGATTTTATACAAAAAACACGATTATTTCATAGAAGCGATCATGTTAAATTTTTTCTATTGATTTTTTCAAAAAATTCAATTAAAAACAAAAATTTTGAAAAAAAAAAACGTCCTGAAAGGTCAATTTTTGAAAGAGTTATGGCTATTTGAAAATAAAAGAGCCATTTTTTTGAAAGCTTCATAACTTTTTTTGGGTTGGATAAAAAAATTTGAAATAAATAATAGTTTAAAAAAACTAAGAAACACGCTTTTTGTGGAAAACCGAACTGAAAAAATCGAAAATAAGTTTCAATAAATTTAAATTAAGAATAGTGTTAAAAATTTTAAGAAATATAAATTAATAATAGTGTGAATAAAATAAAAATTATTTCATCTTCAAAAAAGCGTGGGGTGCTTTTTAAGATATTATCAAAATGATAATCATTCTACTCATATCTGTCAATAAAATATTTATAACTATTGACACCATGCACCCCACCCTTTTTTTAAAATGAAATAATTTTTATTTTATTCACGCTATTATTAATTTATATTTCTTAAAATTTTTAACACTATTCTTAATTTAAATTTATTGAAACTTATTTTCGATTTTTTCAGTTCGGTTTTCCACAAAAAGCGTGTTTCTTAGTTTTTTTAAACTATTATTTATTTTCTACTTTTTAGTATGGTTTATTCATAAAAGCGTAATTCTTTAGTTTTTTCTAAACTATTATTTGTTTTGTTGAATTAAAAATTCTCTTTGGTATTCGAAAATTCTTTAACATTAGATAAATCGACTAAAAATAATGGTTGGAAATTAAAATTCCTGCTTTATCGATTATAGAGAAATTTGTAAAAAAATGAAAATTAAAATTCTTGCCTTATCGACTATAGATAAAAATTATATAAATTAACAAAAATTTTATTTTATAAATTGAAAAGTGGAATAATTTTATCAAATTAGTGTATTGTCATCGGTCCTCGATAAATCTACAAAGTTTGAACGAAATCTGGCCGTTTAAAGTGCGTCAAAATCGCGCCCAAAGAAGTCGGTTACAAACATACAAACATACAAACATACATACAAGTGAAGCTAATATAAAGCGTGTAAAAATTCTGAAAAACGTCTCTCATCGAGTAGAAAAAGATAAAAAATTTTCAGCGAAATCTAAAGGGGTAAGGTTTAAAAGTGGTCAATTTGGCATGGAATACCCCATATATATATAGGAGACTTTCTATAGATATAGTCACTCATCACGATATCTCTTGAACCATAAGACCTAGAGACTTGAAATTTGACAGGAATATTCCTTTCGCCGAGTATAGGTCAGCTAAGAACGGATTTTACAAAATTCCACCCACAAGGGGGGTTGCGGAGGCGTTAACAATGAAAAATTCCCGTTTTTAAACTATAGGTTCTATCGACTCCAAATTTGGTAGGAATCTTCTATAAGAGATGTAGAAATAATCTATGAACGAATTTTACGATATCTAACCTCCACTAGGGGTCTCGGGGGTGGCTATCAACAATGAAAATTTTTAATTTCCAAGCTATAGCTCCTATCGACTTCAAATTTGATAGGAATCTTCTATAAGAGATGTAGAAATAATTAATAAACGAATTTTACGACATCTCACCCCAATAAGGGGTTGCGGGAGTGGCTATTAACAAAGCGGATTTTATGACAACCTACTTCCAATAATTCATTCGCACTTTTATAAATATTAACTACTAATACTAAGATGCGTTAAAAGTTTTTATCCTGTCGATACGTGTGAAGTTAATGAATAAACAAATAAACGTCTATTTTGTTGATTTATCTGTCATCAACATCACAATAACGTTTAAGTCTTTCATCTGAAAATGAATTTAAATAGACCACCATATTTTCGTCAAGGGAGGCGCTACCAGTAAGTACTTTATAATTTAAAAGTATGAGTTAATTATACCAAATTAATCGTTTCAATTTGATATAACCTGTAACCTGAGGGGAATAGCCTCTACCAATTTTAAATATCATTCAAATTCTTTTTTCTGTCTTATAGAAATGTTAAATAATTTTTTTTTCAGGTTCACTGGATTCGTGTTGGAGCTGTTTGGCTACCAAAGATATGTTTTTAACGACCACTTTTCTTTTGGTATCCGCGATTCGAATGGCAATGATCATGTATTAATGATCATTGACAATCATCATCGCCTTGATTCATCGCTCGAATTGAACCAGGTAAAAGAAATAAGGTCGTGCCGATTAGCCAGTTTTACAAAAAAATATATTAATTTTATTGTAAATAAGGTAAAAGCCCCAGTAGCTGTTTATGTACCAGTACATGATTATCACTCTTCGTACTGGTACATGAGCAGCTACTGGGGCTCTTACCTTATATTAATATCTTTTTTTTCTAAGGTCGTGGAGGTTACCGGAATCTGTCTTTACGGACATTCTTTTGCTGTCAGCGAAAACTATTCACCATATGATTTTCGGGCATATAATCTTAATGCCGTTGTGCCTACAAATATGTATTTTGTTCCGGCGACTGCAACATACGAGCGAAGAATTGTGCAGTCGGAAATGGACGCCGATTAATTAATTAATCGTAAATTTAATTAATGATTAATTTAATTATCTCAATTTTATTTAATTAATTTAATTTCAAATTAGTTTCAAATTGTTATAAAAATAATTTATTAATTTATTGTGTCATAATAAAAATATTTAAGGTAAGAGCCTCTGTAGCTGCTTAGGAAACAGTACCTGCTCACTCCATGTATTTGTATACCTGCATTTGTGAATATAGATATACAATAGGGGAGTGGGTAGGTACTGGTTCCTGAGCAGGTACTGTTGCTTTTACCTTAAAAAAAATAATTTTATTTATTATTCTTATTATAATTTAAAATATTTTATTTTTGTGTAAATTAATAAAACGTGTTCAATAATTATTATTTAGATATTTATTTATCTATTAAGCAATAAACTTAATATATAATATATTTTAACCATTCGTCAGTCACGTGTATTTTCCAGCCAAGTTAGGTCGCGCAGTGAACGTCTTGCTGCTGTGTTCTGCCACTGCGTTATCACAATTGTAATGTCTATATCTCCTTATTTGTACGATGATTGATGTACATCTTATAATCCTTTTAACTTATCAATCTTTGGAGATCTACATGCATCTAAGTGAATCTACTGAGGTCTACAAAAGTTTTCAGGTTATAGAGATTATGAGATGCATATAGATATCATCGTACATTGATACTTTGAAGCGGGGTTTGCGTTGCTCAAAAGAGATTTATGCCATTAGATATCCTGTAAGTTTGAATAAATACATGGATCAAAAAACATAGGGATTTTTCCTATTTTTGCATAGGAAAAATTCCTATGTCACGTAGGAAATTTTCCAATGTTAACATAGGAGTTTTTCCAATGGTAGCATGGGAATTTTTCCTTTATTAACATGATAGAAATATCCATGTGACATAGGAATAATTCTTGTTAGCTCGTGGAAATAAGGGTTTTGGGAAATGTACGGCAAGTTTGTTTTGTGAACAGCAGAATAGATGGAAAATAACACCCTCTTTCACACGGACTGAAAAATGGAAGGCTATAACCTCTTTTCAAGATAAAATGATCAACACAAATTCCCTAAATCCATGTTATATCAATTATTTATCTGCACATGGTGGTATAATCGGTCCAAATACTATAGCCAATAAATTTTTAAGAGAACCTGCACATTTTTTGTCTGAAGAAAACCCTCCAGGAATGAATTATAAAATGACTAAATATTTCCGTAATCCAAAGAATACTTTGTATATAATTATGGCCGATTATCCACTTCCTCGATTATTAGACAAAATTATTGTTAGTAATTTCAACTAAAAGTATATAACTAACAGCTTGAAGAAAATAAATCAGTATTCTGAGTGATACCCCACTGTACAGACAATTTTATGGACACCCTTCAATTAGTAAAACTTGTAACGGGTTGGTACCGTCTCTTGGTCACCCCTTTATTTAAATTTTATAATTAAGGGCGCCACTGGAATTTTTATCACGGTTTCCAGAACCGGTCCAAGCAAGAGAGATATCACAGGGTCGAGAGAAATCATAAAATTTTGACATAAATAATAACAATTAAGTTTGACATTAATCACAAGTTTATTTCCTCAATTTTACATAATTAATCTATTTTTATCCACATACACTCGCATACTCAAAAGTTTCCTTAATCCTACAGTACCCTCTGAAGGAGCGCCTATACTGTAGTTTCTACCTAAATCGCGCTGTCCACAGGACCCTCACGCTCTAAGACTCTAGATTTGATCTTGGGTGGTCGCCCGGACCCCTGCCCAAGGTTCAAACCGTCCTTAGCCCTTTCGCTGTCGCCCGGACCCTCACTACGGGACTAAGGAACCTGAAGTCGACTAGGACAGAGGAGGATACCATGACACTAGTCGACAACCTGCTAATACTAACCTCCTCGACAGCCCGTGAACGAGGAGTATATAATGTAAATTCAATTTTTCCCCACACACACACACAATATAATAATTTCATTCAAACACACTCTTGACTCTAATTTACAATCATTTTAAAATTCTCAAATACTTTTTACAACATAGCTTCCTGGGAATCAACTTTCCCGGTCCCTAACTTGACTTCGATAAATAATTTCATTAAATTTTGGTTGCTTAGTTATTAATATCACAGCATCTTTTATTAAACCAAAATATTAGATTAATTAAAATTTACTCGAATTCAAACTGCCTGAATAATCGGCTTATGTCTATTTTAAATTCCAGTAAGAATTTGAGACTTAGACGTCAGCTTGGCTAAATTTTTCTAAGGCTAAATTTTTATGTTAATTATTTTGAAACTTATCATACTCGAATTTGACAATTTTATTTATCGAAGTTTTTGAAAAATTTTTAATCTATTGACGATTTTACGCTTGTAATTTTTTTAATTAATTAACTGCTTGACAATTTTAATTTTCTAAGTTAAAGAAATTTATTTTGATTCTTTTTAATTTTGATATTTTATCAAAAGTTAATTCTAATTATTAGTTTTCATTCCAAATTTTAATTTATTTTCACTTGTCGATTTTATTAATTAACTTTAATCTAACTTGAGTAAATTTGTATGTCGTTTTATTTTTAATTTCTGAATTACGCTAAATTTAATCGACAGAATTTTAATATGATGAATGACGCAATTGGACTCAAGTTTGTCAGTACTAAAATTTCTGATTTCATAAATTTTATTTTGAGTTCGTTTGACCAATTTTATAGTAATAATAATTTTAATTTTAACCTCTCTTATTTTTAACTTTGAAATTTTTCGACTTAATCAATTTTCTATTTGTTCAAATTTTATTTTAACTAATTTTAACTTCGACTTATGATTTAGATATTTTAATTAAATTCGAATAATTAATTAACTAATCAAGTAGGGTGATTGGAAGACGGAACCTGGCCTGTGCCTAGAATTTCCGGGAGCAACGCAATATTTTACCGAGGTTAAATTTTCTGTACCTGAGAAATTTTTTAGCGATTTCTTTTCTTTTAAATCAGCTACCGTTGTCGTTCTGTGGCCTTCGGTCTAGGCAAATTTTGTCCGCCAAATTACACAGCTCTATCAGGTCTCTCGGATCTGGTTAATTGCGTCGTAGCTCGGGATTTGGTCAACGATAAATTAAATCTGGAAATTCAGGATAGTTAGAATAATTATTGGAGGATATTTAGGCTGGCTAAATGCCTAGCAATAAATATCAATTATAAATGTTCAATTAATCGCTTTGAAGGTTCCACAAGAATCTCAGAGGAAAATAATTAATTACCTGTTTTCCAAGATTTCGTGCTGGCGTCTCGGGCTCCGGCTTCACAATGTCGCTTTTCGGTGCGCCAACTTCACTTGCCCCTGGTGTGGAATTATCCCCACCCGCGGAACGCTTATTTTCTAGGCCCCGGAACTTATGTTAATTTTTATTGTTACTGCGCGAGCATCCTAGACCACAGCGCCCTGCGATCCGTCGATAACTAACCGCGGCTAGGGTGAGGACCTTCAACGGATAATGAAGGAGCCCCGTGACAATACATACATATATAAACTTTTGAACTATATACATTTTCCGACTCAGCTCGACGAGTATAGTCGAAATATAGTAAAATTTTTTTAAAGTTCCGTCATGAGGACCAATGCAATAGTTAGATTTCTATGAAATCTACTAAAAATGGTAAGATAGATTAATTATTATAACACGAACTATTATATAATCATAAATGGAATTTGAAAAATCCCCACATATTTTTTATTAATCTTACCAGACACGGCTTTTGAAATTGAGAAGATGGTATTCTCAGAAACATCTTCGACTTCGTCATCAACTTCACAGTCAACTGCGTGTTCAACTTTGCTATCACTGACAACACGAGTAATATTTCTTTTGTCTAATGCTTTTCTACACTGTGTGCAGAGAAAATCATGTTCACTCAAATTATATAAATTTTGATGAGAAATAGAAGCTCGTCGGAGACTTTTTTCAACTCTATGATTTTCTATTTGTAATGGATTACAGCATAAATTATATATCCCAAAATATGACATTGTCCAAAAGTTCAAAACAAGTTATCTTTAAAAAAATTTATCGTGATATTACGCGAATTTGTTTTACAGTAAATTAATACAGATTATTCACCGGACACACTGTTAACACGTAACTAGAAACAACATTAATTTCGTGTTCTGAAATGAAGACATATCCAAAAAAAAAAACTGAGTCGATAAACTATACTAACGAAATTGTTAAAACCGACCGTAGTTAAAAGATAATAATTTTAAAAGGCGCCAAATTTTGAAACGCTATATTAATTATAATATTTTTTAATGAATTTTCCTTTTAATCAATTTGTAAACTTCATAATAATTATCATATGTCATATAACTCTTGAAAGTAGTTTTGATGTAAAATAATATGATTTTGGACATTTTATGACATGAATAAGTGAAACAAAAAAATTTAAAAGTCAAAAAACACAAATTCTAACGTTGCATGCTCAAAAATATTATGGAAAGTTGATTTAGAAAATTTCACGCCGTTATTTTTTCCTAAAAGTGCATCTACAACCAAAAATTAGAAAAAAAAAAACATCTTTTTCACAAAACATAAAATTTTTAAAATTAAAAAAAAATGGATCCCATCGATTACCCATTAAGGGATTAGGCTTAAAAGTTGGGGGATAAATGAGTTTTTTCGAAAAAATTTTCAAGAAATTCGATCGCTACGTGATTTTGAAAATCAACTTTTCAAAGTCAAAATTTGAAAATCTTTTAGAAATACAGTTTAAAAATTTTTTTTTGATGTTATATCATAAAAGTGCATTTAAAAACGAAAATTAAAAAAAAACGTCCCGATTGGCCCATTTTCTTCAAAGTTACATACATTTGAAAAAAAAAGCGATTTTTCTGAAAAATTAATATTTTGAAAACGGCTCGGCAAAAAAAATTGAAAAAAATCATGGAGGTCTTTTTTAATGGGTACTGTAACATGAAAAATTTTCAAAAAAATCGGAGATGCAAAGGTACGATGTTGTCCGATTTTGCGTGGAATGCCCCATATATTTAAAAGAAAAGCAAAAATTTTGAATTCAAGCGGACGTCACACTGCGAAACATCTCTACTAATTTGAAACTCTACCATGAGCCAAACTATATCATTAATGTTTCTACTAAAATCGATATTAACCATCTATAAGCCAACATTTTTACATCTCTATCAATTTAATATCTACCAGGAACAGTACAAACATATAAGAACAATGCCAAAGTTAATTTATACCAAAAAATAACTCTATCTTAATACAGTTCTATCACATGTTAGCTGACACTTGTTAGCACTTGGTAGAGCTGTATTAAAATAGAGTTATTTTTTGGTATCAATTAATCATGGTATAATTGTTATGTAGTTAAACAGTTTTTAGTAGATATTCAAATGGTAGAGATGTAAAATAGGAGGCTTTTATGTGGTTGACGTTAATTAACGTAGAGCTATTAATGATAGAGATTGTTATGGTATAGTTTGACATATAATAGAGTTTCAATCTGGTAGAGTTGTTTCGCGGTAAGATTGGTTATGGCTAGATTTTCTAATTGGTTGACTTAAATGTAGGTAGAGAAGTAACTGGTAGACTTATGAATGAGCCCTAAATTTAACATCTCTCTATACCTTTGCGTCTAAATGATGCAATTTCAAAACTTAATTACTCAAAAACGTTGTGGCTAATTGATCTGAAATTTTGGTGGTGAATTATATTAATAATAATTATTATCAATAAATTTATCTTTCGATAAAAAAAAATTTCATAATTTTCTTGAAATTTGCCTTATGGGGCCTTTCCTACCTTAATATATTTTGGGCCTTTTTGTGTAAATAATTTTTAATTCGTAAATATTTCTTAAGTCGTAAAAGATAACTTAAATCTTTTAAAGTATTGTCGAAGTTCACATAATTATTTCCAATTTGACCTGTTATTCGTCGACTTTTGATACTGCCATCTTTTTTTTCAGAAGCTCGGAAAATTGTTAATAAATTAATTTTTTGCTGTCATCGTCATTCATCTTTTATATATTACGAATCCCAATTTTTAGGTAGATTTCTTTTTCAATATTCATCCTATAAATTTTATTTATGTCGAGCATGGCCTATTGGCGTTTTTTAACAAATTATTGAAATGTTATAATTACCGTACGTCGATCGTATATTCATCGTGTATACGTGATACGTTTATACGTTTATGCAAACGTATACACCGTTTGCGAATGAAAAAAAGACACGGTGAATAAACGGTGTAAACACTCACACACTGTATAAACAGTATTTAAACAGTAAACTTTCGACTGCAAAGGATTCAATTTATAAACAACTTTTATATGTATAACTTTAAGATGTTAGCTTAAATAATATTAGGTATGTATTTAAATTTTTTCAATTAAATTTCATCAGATGGAAAGGAGCCCGGTAATCACATGGCTATTTCACTTCAGAGTGGCTACTTTGCTGTTTTTATTGTCTTCAATCAATTTAACAATGATCGAATATGCCTATAATTCAACAGTTATAAAAGGCGCATCGGTACAATTAGTATTTGGCTTCGAATACGCAATTTTATCAACTGTTGTTCTTAATATTACTATTAAATATATTCTCCATACAATTGATTTGCAACGAGAGACTCCTTGGGAGAGCAAACCAGTATTTTTGCTGTATACTGAACTGGCGATAGGTCTTATCAAGGTATGTTTATTTTTTATTAATTTGTTAGGTGTATAAGATATTTGACGCTAAGCCAGGTATTTAAAATCATTTGAATTTTCAGCTATCTAATTCTTGGACGTTTTTTAGTATCTATAAAAAGCTATTTTTGATGCATTGAGAGATTTTTTGATTACACAAATTTTAAAGTTGTTCTGGTACTAGGAAAATGATCGGTAATATTAATTTCGAATTGTCTTAATTCGTACGGGTTAGTGTACGTTTAGACGCAATAACCACATGCATGTAGATTATAACATATTATGTCCGCCCGGAAGCGTACATTTCTTTTTCTTTATTTTTTATTTTTTTTTTTTTTTTGTTAATTCTCATAGACATATAAACTTAATAAAAGTAACTTATTTTCTGATATTAATACAAAAACAAAAAAAAGGCCATTCGGCAGCCGAAATGGAAGTAGATTTCATAATTTGAATTAGAATAAACTTTTAATTTGCTGTCATTTCTGACACAATTGATTAAGGAAGATAATGAAGCATGTGAATTGAAGCTTATTTAATAAGCTTTCAGATACAATTTCCGAAGGTATCGCATTCAAAAGTTATTGCAAGAAAAACCAAAAAAAGTTGAATTTTTTCGCGAATTTTGAAATTTTTAATCTCCTCTTATTCGTGACCTACTTGATTGAGGGAAATAAATTAGCATGGAAATTGAAGGTTATTAAATAAGCTTCAAGATACAATTTACAAAAATATGAAAAGTTATTGCATTCAAAAGTTATTGCAAGGAAAACCAAAAGAAGTTGAATTTTTCAAAATTTTTCAAAATTTTGAATCAGCTCGTATTTCTAAAATAACCGACTGATTCAGCTCATCCTCGAACTTAACCTCGGTAATTATCCGTAGAATATGGACGCTAAGTTTAATGAAGATCCGTTAAAAATTGAGAGAGTTAGAGTAGAGACAAGGCCGGTTATATCGTATATATATGTATATACATACATATATAAACTTTTGAACCATATGCATTTTCTGAATCCGCTTGAAGAGCTGAGTCGAAATATAGCAAAATTTTTCAAAAGTTCCGTCATGAGGACCAATGCAATAGTTAGATTTCTATGAAATCTACTATAAAAGGAATTTTGGGCTCAAATAGACTAGCTATGTTGAAGATTTCTCCAATTTTATAAATGTGTTTCTATTACAATCTCCCATGCAACGAAAACATTATTTTTCTATTTCATGACTCTTTTATGTGTTTGTAAGAAGGCCCATTAAGATTAAATATACTCTGAAGCCTAATAGTCTGGTCGAGAAATGAGTTTTCCGCGAAAAATCGATCCGAGTCTCTTAAAAATATGGCGATTGGTGCATTGGATTCAGAATTTCATTCTGAGAAAGAGGAATTTTTTAATT
>JZSA01005991.1:0-31230 GCA_000956155.1 Cotesia vestalis
CTTTGCTTAGCGGCAACGTCTAGGCACCGAAACGGCCGCGCGGAGCCCAATTTTCAACGTTAAATTAATATTATAAATAATGGAGCTACAACTCCGGGAGTCGAGACTTATTTTACTGAAATTTTCTCCTCATTTAGGATCTTTTTTCAAATTTCAAATATTTTTAATATTTTTGAAGTTATAACTACAAAATGGAGACTACCTTTTTCTCTCTTCGTTTTTGTTTATAACAAATGCAATTTTTAACGCCGGATAAATTAAAAAATTCCTCTTTCTCAGAATGAAATTCTGAATCCAATGCACCAATCGCCATATTTTTAAGAGACTCGGATCGATTTTTCGCGGAAAACTCACTTCTCGACTAGACTATAAGTAAACTGCATCTGGCCTTATCGTTGGCCTCTTACAGTGCCCTCATGGAAAAGTCATCCAAAATAAAACCTCGTATCTTTGAACTAAAAACATCATTGAATATAAAAAAAAAAAAAAGATATTTTAAATGGTACAAAACATGAAGGAGACAGTTGAGAATATTTTTTTTATGTATATAAAATTTATAAGGAAATGGAACTACAAAAAAATTTTTAAATTACAAGGAATGATATAAAAATAAAATTGAGAAGTTAGAGTAAAATTAGTAATCATGAAAAGATAAAAATTTATTCAAATTAATGACTTTAAAATTCTAATACATAAATTTATTGAAAAATAACACCGGCACACAAAAAAAAAGTGGTGTCTACCTTGGACCGGACCAACCTACGGAAATGTATTTCGACCCGCTGAATCCGAATTTCGAGTCCGCTCGTATGCAGCAATTTTCTGTTATTTTATCGGTTTTTTGCAGTTTTTGTAATGTTTGAGGGGACTATAGGCCAAGTTTATTGCGAAATTAGATCAGACAGATTAAATTACATGAAAATCTTCGTCAATCTAGGTCCACAAAATTTTTTGTACCAAGATAATCCCAATTTTTCACGATTTTCGCAATTTTTAAGGATATTTTACAATTTTTTTAGAGTTAAAAAAGTTTATGATTAAAGTACGATCGAAATTAGTATTTCACAGATTAAAATACATGAAAATTATGCTCGCCTTAGATCTAAAAATTTTTTTTCTTGCCAAAACATCGAATTTTCGCTATTTTTTGGGGTTTTTCGCAATTTACTCGAAATTGAAGGCTGGACGGCCTAAACTGAGTTGAAATTCGTATTCAACCGGTTGAAGAACATGCCCATAGATAGGTCGCGTCCGGTGTACAAACAATTTTTTTTTTTTACACGCTTTTTATTAGCTTCACTTGTATGTTTGTATGTTTGTTCGTAACCGACTTCTTTGGGCGCGATTTTGACCCACTTTAAACGGCCAGAAATGGAAGTCAGAATTTTTTTTTTAATAATTTTTGAACTTGAATACTATTTGATGCGATTTTTTAATAATTTATTAAAAAATGTTTCAAAAATTAAATTATCGGCCCGTTTTTTTTTTTTCAAAATTTTTTTTATTAAATATAGAAAAAAAATCATTTGAATTTTTATTAAAATAAATAGAAGTCAAAAATTTTTTTTTTAATAATTTTTGAAATTAAATATTATTTGATGCGATTTTTTAATAAATTATTAAAAAATGTTTCGAAAATTGACTTATCGGGCTGTTTTTTGTTTCAAAATTTTTTTTATTAAATGTAGAAAAAAATTCATTAAAATTTTTATTTAAATAAATAGAAGTCCAATATTTTTTTTTTTAATAATTTTTGAACTTGAATACTATTTGATGCTATTTTTTAATAATTTATTAAAAAATGTTTCAAAAATTGAATTATTGGGACGATTTTTTTTTTCAAAATTTTTTTTATTAAATATTTTTTTTGGGAAAAAATAGAAAAAAATTATTATTATTATATTACAAAAAATAAATATCCTGAAGACTTGAGAATGGTGTTTTTTCGATTTCTATTTTTTACAATTAAATAAAAAAATTTTTTTCATGTGATAAATGAATTTTTGCTATGTCACATGGATATTTCTATCATGTTAACATGCAAAAATAGGAAAAATCCCTACAATGATAGAAAAACAATCTTGATTGAAAAAATTTTTTTTCTTCAAAATTTGAACTCTTGAAACTAGATATAGATATATATCTTTCAAGAATTTTTGTCTCTTGATTCAAGATAGGCGATAACATTGATTCAAGACGTTATCGACTTGTGTTAAGAATGGCATTTTTTTGAGTCATTAATTTACTTATTTCCAAGAAATAATTTTTTTTTCGGTATAAAAATGAAAGACTATTTAGTTTTTGAAACATACTTTGATGAACTATTTTAAGTTTTTCAAACAATAATGTTATTTTGGTTGAAAAACTAAATGTATCGATTGAAGATAATATAGCACTTAATCCAAGAAAATCAAAATCAAGAAATTCTCAAAGCAAAATAATTATTTGTCTTCCAAAATAAATTCTTAGATCAAGAAAATATCTCTTGAGTCAACATAAATTTTTTATCAGTGTATGTTTTGTTCGCCGTGCAGACGTAAAATTATTTTTGTTCATACAAAAGAAGAAAAGTGTGAAAAAAAGAGAAAGAAGAGATAAAGATTATTCTTAACTTTATTTATCAAGGTGTATCACTGGTAGTAGTACGGCGTGTACATGTAACACGTGAATCGGGTCTACGCAAATGCTTTTATCCTTTCGTGGTGACTGAGTAATCGGGAATCACGTAAAAAAGCTTTTTACGACTAGACCTCGTGCCAGAGGACCGAGCTGGAGGTAATGAAATGGTTCAAGATAAAAAGAGTTACTTTAAAACAGTAAAATAAAACGAGCAAAGAAAGGATGCTTGACGTGTCTATGTGCTTTTCCAGTTTCACGCCGCTGGCTACACCAATCGATACCAACTCGTTCGTTTAATTGGTCGTATCCATTCCCGGGATAAATAACTAACAAGTCTATGTTTCACAATCCTTTCAATTTCATTTTTACAAAAATTTTTTTTTTTTTTTAGATATTTATTATCAACAATCAATAATGCAATTGATGTTATTAATGTGAGGGTGGTTATTTGCAAAAATTAATGTTCAATAATTGGCTATTTGATTAAGTTCCAAATTAAAAAAATGCAGAAGTTTAATTACGTAAAATTGGCTAATTAAATTTTAATTTATACTTCAATTTCGTAAAAAAGTAATAAAGTACTTGATTCGGATGTTTTTCATTGAGGGTTGTAAATTATAGCACTTTGATCGTTAAATTTATTTTATAATTCCGTAATCCTGTTATTGCCCTCCAGGCTATTGGATTTCCAAACAATAAATATTTGTGTTTGAAAAAAATGTTTTTCTTCCTCCGCCTTAGGGTACAAATTGTAACAAGAAAAGGAAACTTTTTTTTAAGTTGTTTGTTTTCTGGTTATTTTTAAATTCACTTTAAGATTTTTGTTTAATGTCTTTTCGATAAATTTTGACATTTATATACTCAAAAAAAAATTTTTTTACCAAAAAAATTGATTAAAAAAATTTTCTAATTGATTTTGAATGTCAAAAACTAATTTTTCTTTTACTAAAAATTGAATTTTTCAAATTAAGTTTATTTTTTAGCCTGTAAATATTTCCACCCAAAAATATCAGGGTTCGATTCCCGGCGTGAGTAAAAATGAATTTTTTTATTTAAAAAAATTTTTTAAAGACAAATTCACTTTATTTTTATTATTATCATTATAGCAGAGGGCTTTAATTACCGGAAAAGACATTTTGAATCTTTAGGATACAAATTGTAACATAAAAAAGAAACTTTTTTAATTTGTTTGTATTCTGGTATTTTTAAATTAATTTTAAGATTTTTTCAATAAATTTTGACATTTATATGGTTAAAAAAATTTTTTTCTATTAAAAAAATTTTCTAATTGATTTTGAATGTCAAAAACTAATTTTTCTTTTACTAAAAATTGAATTTTTCAAATTAAGTTTATTTTTTAGCCTGTAAATATTTCCACCCAAAAATATCAGGGTTCGATTCCCGGCGTGAGTAAAAATGAATTTTTTTATTTAAAAAAATTTTTTAAAGACAAATTCACTTTATTTTTATTATTATCATTATAGCAGAGGGCTTTAATTACCGGAAAAGACATTTTGAATCTTTAGGATACAAATTGTAACATAAAAAAGAAACTTTTTTAATTTGTTTGTATTCTGGTATTTTTAAATTAATTTTAAGATTTTTTCAATAAATTTTGACATTTATATGGTTAAAAAAATTTTAAGATATATTCTTGAGAGATTTGTTCTATATCTTAATAATCGAAAATGCCTCCCAGTATAATACATCCATCGTTTTTTATTTATCAAGAAAGCTTTTGAACCTCCGCACTGCTGACTGCGTCTTTTCATGTTGAAACAAATACTATTTTTATTATTATCTAATACTTTATTTATTTTTCCTAGCGTATATACTCAGCAGAGGGCTTTCCGTTTTTAGTTTTTAGTTTTTCGCCGTCTACAGCATCGTTATCCTCCTGGGAGCCTCTTCTTGTATTAGAGCTGCGTCATCCGCATTCTTGGTCCAGTTTTCGGTGTAAGGACACCCGGAAATAAATATTTATTCAGGCACCTTCACTATCACAATGACACTCTTCTCTTGCTCTCTCGAGGATTGACCTCACTCGTTAACGAGTAGGGCATTAAGTTTTCAGAAACAAGTCTAGGTACTCGGCCAAACAGAATTATCCAAAACAACAAACTATTTCTTTGTATTTTCCAGTTTGTTGTTGTCGCTGGACGGCAAAGTTTGTCCAGTCCCTCGATAACTTTTGGCACGCTATTAATTGAATAAATATATTTACTTAAGAATTATAATGCTTCGGTTGCTTTATTTATAACTTTAGGGAAAGCTTTAACTATTCTTGAACTATTCAAACTATTTTTTGTTTATGATACATTAAAAAAAAAAAAATTAAAATCTGCAAATAAAATTGAAGAAATTTCTTCAAAGCTCAATCTAAAAATATATCTTCTCAAAAAGCTCCGAATAAAATACAAAAAAGTGACTTGATCAAGAGTCTTCTAAGCATCTAAATGTCACCAATGAATAAAAATCTAAAAATATTAAATGTAGGTCAACCGAAAATTTACAAAACCAAAAAAACCATTTAAATCAATCGTATATCTTCACAGTAGATCTATAAATTTTCGATATCCAGGTTGCTCAAAAATAGACAGCTGAAGAAAACAAAGCAAAAGAAAACAATAAATAAACTCCTAGTGTAAACCCTGATGTTATTAGAGTGTAGTCTAGCAGCTTTCAAATGCCTGGTAGAATATAATATGTATATCTGGTATCGAAATACACAACCGATCGAGAGTTGACTTGGCGGCTCGACATCTCTTACTTCTCCCGCTCCTTTTAGTGCCGGGTTAGCCGCCATCACGGTTTAGTGCCAGCGTTTGTCGCTCATTTGCCTCTATCTTTTGCATCTATCACTTCAGCGGCAAATAGACCCATAAATAAATAAATAAATAAATAAATAACTAAATAAGCAATAATTATAAATATAATTACAATCTTAATCTTAAATCTTGATCTTCGATCTAAAACAAACAATAAATAAGAAAATAAATTAACTATGTGTTCTTACAGTATGTCAGAAGTAACATAACCGTGCAGTGACGTGAAACAATGAAGACAACAATGGCTCGGGGTAGTAAACCCTTCCGCCGGAGCATAACTGCGCCCGAAGTTTCACCCACCGAATATGGTCGATTCGTAAGTTTTCTTCTTTACCTTAATACAATCTAAATTAGTAATAAAGCAGTTGCAATTGACGAAACAAAGCAATTAATGCTAATACTCACAGTCTTCCAGTTAATCAGCGTTAAAATTGATAATAAAATGTTTTGGTAACTCAAGAGAAAGGAACATGGACTTTGGCTCACGTGACGAGGTCATTGAGCCCCGTGGGCTATTCTTGTTCCTCATCTTCTTATTCTTGTTTTTTATTTTTATTATTCTTACATATTCATCTCACTTTATTCACTCGTATTCTCAAACCTCAATAATCCAGTCGCATTTTTATCAGCGACACGCTTTCAATTAGCTATTACCCATTTTTTGTTTCTTCACATTTTTTTAAATAACATTTCTTCTTTTAGTTTGATTTTTTTTTTTTTTTTTTTTTTTTTTTTTTACTTACATAGCTTTTATCAATACGACGTGTTTAAAGTTATCTTAGCGTGTACTTGCATTAGTCTTTAATATTTTCTTTTTAAATTCGCACTATCTGACACGCTTTACTTTTGCTCTGTTTGGAAACCGGAGAACCACGTCGACGATGTGGATATAATACACACTTGTGTATTATATATTTAATTATTGTTGAGAAAAAATGTTTGGGTACACTGGAGGTTATACTTGTTACTTATAACCTATTGGTTGAGGTTAAGTTTACAAGGAATTGATGTTTGTTGGTTAACAAGCTGATAAAAGTGTAAATTAATATTTAGGAAATAATACTCTTATTTATAAAATAATTTTTAACATTTAATAATTCAAATTTAAGAATTTAATAATTTTTTTTTGAGAATTTTAATTGTAAATTTTCTTAAAAATAGTTTTTTTAAGAGAAGATGATTAGATATCAATGCGCATGCGCAAAAATAGTTCCTAGTGTTCCTACGGCTGTTCCAATATTCAAATTTTTTAAATCTTTTTTGGTATTTTTTGATGAAATTTTTTTCTTTAAAATTTTTTTATTAATTTAAAGTGCAAAATTTTTTTTTATAAAAAAATAAATCTAACTTTTATCTATAAAATAATTATTAAAAATTGATCATTTTAAAGTTATAATTCAAATTAAAAATTGATTAATTTTTTTTTTTTAATTTTAATTATAAATTTTCTTAAAAATTTTTTTTTTTAGATAAGATTGTTAAATATTAATGCGCATGCGCAAAAGTAGTTCTTAGTGTTCCTACGGCTGTTCCAATATTAAAATTTTTAAAATCTTCTTTTTTGGTATTTTTTGATGAAATTTTTTTCTTTAAAATTTTTTTATTAATTTAAAGTGCAAAATTTTTTTTTATAAAAAAATAAATCTAACTTTTATCTATAAAATAATTATTAAAAATTGATCATTTTAAAGTTATAATTCAAATTAAAAATTGATTAATTTTTTTTTTTTAATTTTAATTATAAATTTTCTTAAAAATTTTTTTTTTTAGATAAGATTGTTAAATATTAATGCGCATGCGCAAAAGTAGTTCTTAGTGTTCCTACGGCTGTTCCAATATTAAAATTTTTAAAATCTTCTTTTTTGGTATTTTTTGATGAAATTTTTTTCTTTAAAATTTTTTTATTAATTTAAAGTGCAAAATTTTTTTTTATAAAAAAATAAATCTAACTTTTATCTATAAAATAATTATTAAAAATTGATCATTTTAAAGTTATAATTCAAATTAAAAATTGATTAATTTTTTTTTTTTAATTTTAATTATAAATTTTCTTAAAAATTTTTTTTTTTAGATAAGATTGTTAAATATTAATGCGCATGCGCAAAAGTAGTTCTTAGTGTTCCTACGGCTGTTCCAATATTAAAATTTTTAAAATCTTCTTTTTTGGTATTTTTTGATGAAATTTTTTTCTTTAAAATTTTTTTATTAATTTAAAGTGCAAAATTTTTTTTTATAAAAAAATAAATCTAACTTTTATCTATAAAATAATTATTAAAAATTGATCATTTTAAAGTTATAATTCAAATTAAAAATTGATTAATTTTTTTTTTTTAATTTTAATTATAAATTTTCTTAAAAATTTTTTTTTTTAGATAAGATTGTTAAATATTAATGCGCATGCGCAAAAGTAGTTCTTAGTGTTCCTACGGCTGTTCCAATATTAAAATTTTTAAAATCTTCTTTTTTGGTATTTTTTGATGAAATTTTTTTCTTTAAAATTTTTTTATTAATTTAAAGTGCAAAATTTTTTTTTATAAAAAAATAAATCTAACTTTTATCTATAAAATAATTATTAAAAATTGATCATTTTAAAGTTATAATTCAAATTAAAAATTGATTAATTTTTTTTTTTTAATTTTAATTATAAATTTTCTTAAAAATTTTTTTTTTTAGATAAGATTGTTAAATATTAATGCGCATGCGCAAAAGTAGTTCTTAGTGTTCCTACGGCTGTTCCAATATTAAAATTTTTAAAATCTTCTTTTTTGGTATTTTTTGATGAAATTTTTTTCTTTAAAATTTTTTTATTAATTTAAAGTGCAAAATTTTTTTTTATAAAAAAATAAATCTAACTTTTATCTATAAAATAATTATTAAAAATTGATCATTTTAAAGTTATAATTCAAATTAAAAATTGATTAATTTTTTTTTTTTAATTTTAATTATAAATTTTCTTAAAAATTTTTTTTTTTAGATAAGATTGTTAAATATTAATGCGCATGCGCAAAAGTAGTTCTTAGTGTTCCTACGGCTGTTCCAATATTAAAATTTTTAAAATCTTCTTTTTTGGTATTTTTTGATGAAATTTTTTTCTTTAAAATTTTTTTATTAATTTAAAGTGCAAAATTTTTTTTTATAAAAAAATAAATCTAACTTTTATCTATAAAATAATTATTAAAAATTGATCATTTTAAAGTTATAATTCAAATTAAAAATTGATTAATTTTTTTTTTTTAATTTTAATTATAAATTTTCTTAAAAATTTTTTTTTTTAGATAAGATTGTTAAATATTAATGCGCATGCGCAAAAGTAGTTCTTAGTGTTCCTACGGCTGTTCCAATATTAAAATTTTTAAAATCTTCTTTTTTGGTATTTTTTGATGAAATTTTTTTCTTTAAAATTTTTTTATTAATTTAAAGTGCAAAATTTTTTTTTATAAAAAAATAAATCTAACTTTTATCTATAAAATAATTATTAAAAATTGATCATTTTAAAGTTATAATTCAAATTAAAAATTGATTAATTTTTTTTTTTTAATTTTAATTATAAATTTTCTTAAAAATTTTTTTTTTTAGATAAGATTGTTAAATATTAATGCGCATGCGCAAAAGTAGTTCTTAGTGTTCCTACGGCTGTTCCAATATTAAAATTTTTAAAATCTTCTTTTTTGGTATTTTTTGATGAAATTTTTTTCTTTAAAATTTTTTTATTAATTTAAAGTGCAAAATTTTTTTTTATAAAAAAATAAATCTAACTTTTATCTATAAAATAATTATTAAAAATTGATCATTTTAAAGTTATAATTCAAATTAAAAATTGATTAATTTTTTTTTTTTAATTTTAATTATAAATTTTCTTAAAAATTTTTTTTTTTAGATAAGATTGTTAAATATTAATGCGCATGCGCAAAAGTAGTTCTTAGTGTTCCTACGGCTGTTCCAATATTAAAATTTTTAAAATCTTCTTTTTTGGTATTTTTTGATGAAATTTTTTTCTTTAAAATTTTTTTATTAATTTAAAGTGCAAAATTTTTTTTTATAAAAAAATAAATCTAACTTTTATCTATAAAATAATTATTAAAAATTGATCATTTTAAAGTTATAATTCAAATTAAAAATTGATTAATTTTTTTTTTTTAATTTTAATTATAAATTATAAATTAAAAAAAAAGTTATATTCTTCTGAAGTAAAAAAATAATTTAAAAAATTCTCAGCGCTAAAATATCGAGTAAAATAAAATTAATCATATCTCACATTTTAACCGCACTTCTTATGCAAAAAGATAAACGACAAATAATAATTGCAAGCATAAGTAAAGAGCAATACACTGACATACTGCTGGTCCCTGACATAGACTTGCCAGGATTTAAATATGCCAGCTACTCCAAACAAAGACTCGTGATTCATGTCGTACGCCATTTAAAGAAGCTCTCGCTCTTATATCTTACATACTCTTTATACATATAATAACCATAATAATAATACTCTCTGTACTCAGTACCACCGAGCAGCGTTAAAATAGACGACGGCGGTTAAGCGTCGCAACGCCTCTGCTATTTTAAGGAGGTTGTATTTTTATGCTTTTCTGCTTCACTTTATTAATTAACTTGAAGATAGTTAAAGATTAATGCGCATGCGTAAAAATAGTTCCTAGTGTTCCTACGGCTATTTCAACGTCAAAATTAAAAGAATTTTTTTTTTTTTTGGTATTTTTTGATGAAATTTTTTTCTTAAAAAATCTTTTTTATATTTATCTACAAAAAAAAAGACTATTTGTGATCTACCAGACGATAAATGTAATAAAAAGATAAATTTAAACGAAAATGTGGGTCGTAAATGAATGAATGAAATCGGGTAAAAAATGATTGGAGCTCCTGTAAAAGCGGCAGTACGTGTGTAATTAAATGTAATGTAATGTAATGTTAATGTGAGATTGAGATTGAGAGATTAAAGGAGAGATGAGGAAAAATGAGTAAGCGAGAGGTTTTACCGTGAGGACGTCGCGTGGGCGACCGGATGCGATCTTTCTCCTTCTACAATTCCAATCTCAATCGCTAACCGGTCTCGGACTAACTGCCGATCTCGGCCTTCATGACTATCGAGATCGATGAATTATCGCCTCTCATTTAAATCCATCTTTAATTTAAATTATTAAGTTTAATAGTTGCTTACTTATCCATGTGACAGTAAATCAACACTGACCTGTCATTAACTAATTTTATTAATATTATTATTATTAAAAATTTTCAATCATTAATACTAATAATAATAATAATAATAATAATAATAATAATAATAATAATAATAATAATAATAATAATAATAATAATAATAATAAATTTAGTAGTGATAATGATTGTGATAAGTATCAGGTGTTTGATGCAATGACTTTTTGGCAGAGGCATCTTGCATTGGCAAGAAATTTCACAGACCAGTTGTTCCTCTTCCCTGGTCACTGTATAATACCGATGAAAGATATCTTCGAGGTCTCTGTTAACTATTTATTTATTTATATTTACGCTTACATTCTAGCCATTTATATTTATATTGTCTATACTCAGTACGTTAAAAATAAAATTAATTTTAGGCAAGAGAAAAATTCTTGAATCAATTAAATCATTTTTAAGATCTTCGTCGTCTCAGATTAAGACGAAAAATTCTTGAATTAATTAAAATTTGTTTGAATCAAGAAAAATTTCTCAGTTCTAGAAATTTTCTTCTTTAAGAAGAAATTTTGATCTAGAAGCTTAAAATTTAGGTATTTTTTCGATCGCGATAATAAAAAAAAAAACAATAAATATTTTTACTATACATTTTTTTATTGATATTTAAATAGTAAAAAAAAATTAATTAAATTAAAGAAAAATCAAATTTAAAAAAAAACTGTAGGCCAGTAAACTATTTTACTATTTTATTATTTAATTGATAATTTTTTTTTTTTTTTAAACTTATTGTATACGAGACACATTGTAATCTCTCATAAACAATAAATGAAATTATAAAAAAAAATAGAAAAATTAGTTTTTACAGTAAAAATAGATTCTTCGTAAAAAAATGCAAGTATTACACTTTACAATGTAATAATTGAAACTATATCTTGTAATAACTTAATGACAACTAGAAATACCAAATTTTACAGTATTGCATTTATTTTTCTATGCATAAAATTTTAAACTATCAGTTACTTTTTATTTTTCAATTTTTTATTGAGAAATTCATGATTAGTAATTGAGTCAATTAAAATTTTTTTGAACCAAGAAAAATTTTTCAGTTCAAAACGTTTTCTTCTTTAATTAGTTTCTTTCCAAGGTATAATTTGTGCCATTAACTTGTTTTTCACTTGGTAGCGCTGCCTCACTTGTGGAAAATTTTTGCTGACTTTCATTTTGGACGATTTTTGGTCATTTTACTATTACACGCTTTTTTTATTAGCTTCACTTGTATGTATGTTTGTATGTTTGTATGTTTGTAACCGACTTCTTTGGGCGCAATTTTGACGCACTTTAAACGGCCAGATTTCGTTCAAACTTTGTAAATTTATCGAGGACCGATGACAATACACTAATTTGATAAAATTATTCCATTTTTCAATTTGCAAAATAAGATTTTTGTTAAAAAAACAAGCTATTATAAATAAACCAAACTAAAAAGTAGAAAATAAATAATAGTTTAAAAAAACTAAAAAACACGCTTTTTATAGAAAACCTAACTAAAAAAATAGAAAATAAGTTTTAATAAATTTAAATTAAGAATAGTGTTAAAAATTTCAATAAATGTAATTAATAATAGTGTAAATAAAAAAAAATGTATTTTATTTTAAAAAAAGCGTGGGGTGCTCTTTAAGATATTCTAAAAATGATAATCACTCTACTCATATATGTCGATAGAATATTTATATCTATCGATCCATGCACCCCGCGCTTTTTTTAAAATAAAATACATTTTTTTTTATTTACACTATTATTAATTTACATTTATTGAAATTTTTAACACTATTCTTAATTTAAATTTATTAAAACTTATTTTCTATTTTTTTAGTTCGGTTTTCTATAAAAAGCGTGTTTTTTAGTTTTTTTAAACTGTTATTTATTTAATCGACAATTTCTAAAAATGGAAAAATTAAAGTTTTTAAAGTAAAAAAAGGTCCCTCACATTTTGTTCATCATTGCGCTTGTCTAAAATTGAAGTTATGGTTCTTATTGAAGTATATTACATTCATCATTATATTTACTCTCAATCAGTTTCACAAATATCGATTGCAGATCACGAAAGGTTGACTTACATTAAAACCAAGAGATTAATCGTCACTTATTTTTCAATCCCTCTGGACTTGGACATGATGTATTGTAAAGGCCGCCGACTTGAGATGATTGAGTCGCTGCATAGCCGCAACAATAACCTTTTTCTCGGCTGTGATCGACATTTTTTCAGTCTGGCGTCAATTGATCTCACTATCTACCTTGTGTTGGTTTTTCTGCCCACGTTACTTGAATAATTTACTGCTTTGAACCATTTATACGGTTTTTTTGTTACTTTTTCGTGATTTCATGAAGTCTGTTGTGAAGACTAGTATCAAAAAAAAATTGCAATATCTTTCACTGTGATCATTTACAAGATTATTGTAAAGAACACAAGGAATATTTCCAGTTATAGAGTAAATTATTGTATGCTATTTTTTTTAATTATCTAAATTATAAAAAATATCAGTTATCGGAGTCTTTAAATTTTAAAAGAGGAGGTGTTACGATAAAAAATTTTTTTAACAAATTTCTTCTTCAAGTTTTAAACTTAAAGCTTGCAAAAATTACTTTTATATTGAATTTTTTAATATTTTAAACAATAAAAGTATAAATTATAATTTTTTTGATATTTTCGATTTTTGAAAAAAAAATCAACATTTTTGTGACAAAAAATTAATTTCTTGGAAATTTTGGAAGAAATAAAAATTGGATGATTATGCAAAAGTTCTCCGTCTATTTTAGGTGAAATTTAAATTAAATAAAAAATCGAAAAATTGATAAAAAAATCATATTTTTTCATTTGAAGTTCAAAAATTTTTAAATTATGATATTCTGAATTTTTTTTTCTAATTTATTCTATTTTTATCGCTTTTTAAAAAAAAAAAAAATAGCATCGTTACAATTTTATTAAAAAACACCTGAAATTGTAAATTTTTGAATTTTAAATGAAAAAAAATCCAATTTATAAATTTATTGAATTATTCATTACACTAAAAATTTTAAAAATTTGAATACTAATTATTTACAAACTTATAAAATGTCCATTTTTTAGAAAAAAATTTTTTTTTATTTATTTAAGAAATATCAACTTTTATTTAATAAATTATTTAAAAAAAAAAAATGTATTTAAAGTCAATAAATTTTTCTAATCAATGTAAAATTCAAATTCTTGTCTAAAATTAATCGGCTAATTAAAATAATGTAAATCTCGATTAAACAGACGATGATGATGCTGGAGAACAGTGTAATAATTATAGTTTGATTGTAGATATCCTGGAGCGTATCCAAACGGGTATGAGGAGGACATCCGAGGCACAAAAGGGTTCGCAGATAGGCCGGGATATTACTCCCCAGGAGGAGTAGCGGGAGCCGTTAGGCCAGGACCACCAGGAGCAGGAGCTGGAGCAGGAGCAGGATACCCGGAACCCTCGCCCGACAACTTCATGGCGGGGGTGGGTGTGGGTGGTGGCGTGGGCGACACAGATCCGTACAACAGTGTCCGGCCAATTGGCTCCGGCGGTGGGACAATTATCGGGCGACCGCCGTTGCTTTCACGGTGCGACGAGCAGGAGAACTTTCGTCAAGTCGGATCCCACACCCGGGTCCGCAAGCCCTTTGTCCGCAGATACACAACCGCCAACACATTGACCGAGTGCGAAAGAGAGTGTGCCGACGCGAGAGACTTTGTCTGCAGGTCTTTCAATTTTAGGGCATACGCCGCGCCCTACGGCGCTGAGAGAGACAATTGCGAGCTTAGCGACAGAGATTCCAGGGACATGGCCATGAATAATCCGATTTACTACGACACTTCCTCTGATTACGATTTCTATGAGAGGAACAGCGCTAGGCAGGGTGCTGACGGCGAATGTTTAGATGGTTAATTATTTTTTTAATATAATTTTATAAATCTTTCTTTTTTTTTATTTTTATTTTACGGTTATAAAATTATCAATTTTATTAATTAATCTATATTATCAAAAAAATAAGAAAAATTTTGTCTCCAGGATAGTTATATGATAAAATAGGTTTTTTTAGTAAAATTTAATGTCATTGCAAAGGTCTTGACTTGAATCTTGTAAACTATTGACATTTTTAAAGATCTAAGCTCACCCTGACATTTCACTCATCGAGACCTTTCATTCGAATACCCACATCAATTTTTCATATATTTCATATATTTATATATATGTATATATATGAGAAAAATATGAAAATGCATGTGGGTACTCAAATGAAAGCTCTTGATGAGTGTAACATCAAGATGAGCTTATATCTTCAGGAGCTGGAGCAGGAGCAGGATACCCGGAACCCTCGCCCGACAACTTCATGGCGGGGGTGGGTGTGGGTGGTGGCGTGGGCGACACAGATCCGTACAACAGTGTCCGGCCAATTGGCTCCGGCGGTGGGACAATTATCGGGCGACCGCCGTTGCTTTCACGGTGCGACGAGCAGGAGAACTTTCGTCAAGTCGGATCCCACACCCGGGTCCGCAAGCCCTTTGTCCGCAGATACACAACCGCCAACACATTGACCGAGTGCGAAAGAGAGTGTGCCGACGCGAGAGACTTTGTCTGCAGGTCTTTCAATTTTAGGGCATACGCCGCGCCCTACGGCGCTGAGAGAGACAATTGCGAGCTTAGCGACAGAGATTCCAGGGACATGGCCATGAATAATCCGATTTACTACGACACTTCCTCTGATTACGATTTCTATGAGAGGAACAGCGCTAGGCAGGGTGCTGACGGCGAATGTTTAGATGGTTAATTATTTTTTTAATATAATTTTATAAATCTTTCTTTTTTTTTATTTTTATTTTACGGTGATAAAATTATCAATTTTATTAATTAATCTATATTATCAAAAAAATAAGAAAAATTTTGTCTCCAGGATAGTTATATGATAAAATAGGTTTTTTTAGTAAAATTTAATGTCATTGCAAAGGTCTTGACTTGAATCTTGTAAACTATTGACATTTTTAAAGATCTAAGCTCACCCTGACATTTCACTCATCGAGACCTTTCATTCGAATACCCACATCAATTTTTCATATATTTCATATATTTATATATATGTATATATATGAGAAAAATATGAAAATGCATGTGGGTACTCAAATGAAAGCTCTTGATGAGTGTAACATCGAGATGAGCTTATATCTTCAAAAACACCAATATTTAAGAAAGTACAGTGCAATTTAACAAAATTTAATAGATATTTCTTCATTTTTATTTTTTTTTTCAATGAAAGGATTTTTTAATATATAATAAGTCTTCCTAATTGGTAATAAATATTAATAAAAATTTATTAATACTTAAAAAATTTTTATTAATCGTAAAACAATATTTATTTGTATTTAATAAATAATTAAATAGCTTCCAATAAAATAAATTCATTAATAGTTAATAAAATTTTCTATCAATGTATAGATAAATTTATACGTCAATATTTAAATAATCTTAAATATTTATTTATTAACTTTACAGTGAGCCAAGTATGCAGCGAAGACGGCATGGAATTTACATTAAGAACTCCCGATGGTTTTATTGGACGCATTTATACCTACGGTTATTACGATCGTTGCTTTTTCCGCGGTAATGGCGGCACTGTTAATGTATTACGTATAAGTGGGCCTCAGGGTTATCCTGAATGCGGAACACAACGGGTAATGCTTTATTTTTTTAATTGTTTCATTACACGCCTCATTATTGCTAATTTTCTGTTAGATATTTAATATGTTCTGGTGATAAAATATTTTTTTAGAAAAAAGGAAAGGTCAATTGCTGCATATGTACTTATGTAAATAAAGATTAGATAATTGTATTACTGACAGTTTGTAATCTTGAGATTTGAGATTAGGTAGAACATTATCGCTGAATGTTCAATAATCTTTTATATGTTTATTTATTGTAAATAATTCAATTTAAAATTACAATTATTTTTTTAAAATTTAAAATTTATTTTTTTAGTGTGAGATTTTTTTTTTAACTAAATTAATTTTTTTTATTTATAAAATAAATGTTTAAGTATCCAAATAATTTTTTTTTCAGCTGTATAGTTTTTTCAAAGTACAAAAAATCATTTTAAAATTATTTATCAATTTTATTGATAAAATTTTTGATATTTTTTTTTAATTATCTTTTCAAAATTTCATATTTTTTTTTCCATTAATTGACATAAATATTATCATTTATCCCAGACTAAATTTTCAATTAAAATACTTCAATTTAATTAAAAAAATTCTAACTTTTTTTCTCTCTACAAAATTTACCTTAAAAAAAATTTCTTTCAATAAAAAAAAATTAAATTAAATCGATTTAATTAAAATTCCTCCAATAAATATTTTTCTTCTTTTTAATACACCCAGAAAATTAATTTAAAAATAATAATTATTATCAAAAAAATTAATAAAAATTCTTAAAGCAAACAAATTTTCCGACAAAGAGGATAATTCTGGGACTTATCCTTAATCAAGACACTATCCCCCAAAATAAGTCATAGAAACTTATACCACCATGAAAAATCGTATTAAGCCACCATCTTACGGATTTTGAATAGCTCTTTGAAGGATACAGTACAGATACAATGTACATTGCTTAAAAAAAAGTCATGTAGCGGATCTACACAATTGACCTGTTATTTTTTATTACCCATGACTTTTTGTAATAACTCAAATCCGATTCGTTCCCTCATTAATTATAAAACCAAAAATTTTTTATCAGCTCTTTAAATGAACTTCTTGCCGTGATAGCGTGGGAAAAATGAAGGCTTACATCTGAATATGAATAATAATAATGATAAATACATACAGAATGATTTATCACTTGAGCTGGAGGATTTAAAACTTCAAACACTAATTCTTCTTGCGTATGACTTTTTATTTATGAATTTTTTTGTAGTACGGAGATACGATGACAAACATAGTAGTGGTGCAGTTTTCCGACTACGTACAGACAGGGAGAGACAAGCGGTTTAATCTAACATGTCTATTTCGGGGTCCAGGAGAAGCGGTTGTCACCTCGGGATACATCGGAGCTGGGTGAGTTAATCTCCCATTTGATACCGCTCATTCCAATGTCATCCATTACAACTGTTTTCAAATATCAATGGCTTTATAACAATACATATTATATTTCATTTTATTCCATTCGGTTTTCTTATTTTTACGATTGTATTATTAGCAGATCAGGTTCGCCGATACCTATTGAGTACTTGCCAGCTGAAAACACCCTGAGCTCCCGCGTCAGGCTGATGATTCTCTACCAGGGTCGCCCGACGACAACCATTGCCGTCGGTGATCCTCTTACATTCCGGCTAGAGGCTCAGGACGGGTGAGTTTTTGATTTTCTGAGCTTCGTACTATTGTGCCTCTATGCGTAAACTTGTACAATAAATATTTCGCACAATAAATATTTGATTCCACGCTCAATAAATCACGCTACGGTGCGAGTACTCGAGTGTACGTTAAACTCGATAACCATCACGTCGTATATTTATGTTTTTTTTTTTTTTTCGTTCCTTTTTTCAGCTACAACTATGTGACAGACATATTTGCGACGAATGTCATTGCCCGGGACCCCTACTCGGGTCGCAGCGTTCAACTGATTGACAGATATGGGTACGCTCTTTTTATTTTATAATTATTTTTATTAATGCTGAGAGACAAGTTTATTAAAGATGAATATCATTGTTTTTTTTTTTGGACTTTGATATTCATTTTATTGTTAATTCAAAATTTTTAGAGTCAATTTTAAAGAATTATCCACAGTAAAAAATTTTGCGTCAAAAAATTTCGTGCTAAGAATTTTTGTGTTAAATATTTAACACTTTTTTGTGTTAATTTAATTTAAAAGTGTTAAATTATTAACACAACATTTTTTGAACGATTGATGCAAAATTTTTTACTGTGTAATTTTTATTTTTTTTAAGATTTTATCAATTTTTCACTGAATAAATATCTTTTAAACATAATTTTATTTTAAATTATAAATTCGTTAAATTTGATGTAAGTTTATTATTTTTACGGATAAATATTAACTAGCAGTCCACCCCGACTTCGAGCAAGTATTTAACAAAAATTGGAGTTTTAGTAAGGATCTCTAATTTTTTTTTTTTTAATATAAGACAGCCTATGTCACCCGGGGATAGTGAAGCTTCCCAACAGTGAAAGAATTTTTCAAATCGGTTCAGTAGTTTTGGAGCCTATTCAATGCAAACAAACAAACAAACAATAAAATCTTTTCTCTTTATAATATTAGTATAGATAAATAATTTTATTTTGGAAAAATAAATTTCATAATTAAAATTTAATAATATTATAGACAAAAATTTGATTAATATTAAACTTCTATAGTTTTATTTGGAAAAAAAAAGTCAATCGAAATGTTTCGAGCTATTTTTTAAAAATTAATTTTTTTTATAAATAAATTTTTTTATTTTATTTTATATAAATTTTTTTGGCCTAATTTTTTTTTATAAATATTTTTGAGTACTATATTAATATTTCTGAATAAAAAAATTCATAAATTTGTTATTTAAAAATTATGTATCACTTGAACTCAATTAAAACGCAAAAATCGTTTTGATTATTTTGAACAATAAGCAATTGTTAAAAAAATTGAATAAATTTTGCAGAATAGATCAACAAAATTTTCACAAACTTGTTAATAAATATTATAAATTAATTTTTGTATAAATTTGTTATAAAAACAGTAAATTTTTGACTTGATAGTTTTTTTTTTAAATCATTTCATTTTAAATTTATTTAATTTAATCTGAGTTTATTATTTTGACATTTAAATATTCATAAAAAGTAAATTAATTTCGGTAAAAAATTTATGACAGTTAAAATTTAATAAAAATATATAAAAAATGTAAATAATATAAAAATTTATAAATAATTTAATATTTTAAATTATAATTTTTATAATTTTCTTCTATTAAAAAAATTAAAAAAAAAACTCTACTTATTGAAAATTTTCAAATTACACGTGCAATTTTTTAAAAATATTTTTTTACTTGAACAATTTTAATACTGTACAAGTATTAAAAAAATATCAATTACACTGAGGAAAAATTTATTTTGAAAGAAATCGAGATTCTTAAGCCAAGAAATTATTTTGTTGAAAATTTTAAACAACATAATTTTTTAGCTGAAAAAATCAAAATTTTTATCATAGATACTTTCTTCTCGAAAAAACATTTTTTAAATTTGGAAAAAAAAAAGAATTTTAGATTGACATCCTGCGAATTTTTATTCAAAATTGTTTTTTCCCAATCTAGAAAATTTTTTTTTAACAAATTATGTTGTGAGAAACATTTTCATGCCTTTAGCTTAAAAAATAAATTATTTATAATTTTCAACAAATATATTTCTTATCAAAAAATTGCTCATTTTTTTCTAAAGAATTTTTTTTTCTTAGTGTAATGTGTAACAAAAAGTTAAATTGGTGGATAGTATATAAAATTTTTTTTAAATAATACTCAAATTCAAAAATATGACAATTATATATAAGTCGAAAAACTAATAATTAAAAAAATATATTACAATTTTATCGGAAAATATTATACTACATGCTAAAATGAAGAGAAAAAAAATTTCCTAATGTTTTGATGATTTCTTATTTGATGTATTTAAGTGTAAAATAGTTGAGGGTAATAATAAAAAAAGAATTTGATCTTCTAAGATTTCTTAGGAAAAATTTTTTTTAAATTACCGTTTTCACGCAATTTTAAGGAAATAAAGTTCTGCCAATTCTTGCTATTTTTAGGTTTACAAACTTGGGGAAATTTTTGCCATCAAAACAAATATCTCATTCATCCAGCTTTAATTTCCTTTTTCTAATTTTTCTCTGCCTCAATTTCTTGTGGAGATATCCGATTTGAAATGAAAAAGGATCCTTATGTCTTTATTTACTAATATCTCAACAAATTATGATCGTGCAAAAATGTTACCTGTAATTTTAGAAACTAGAATAAATTTCTAACAACTCAAGTTAACTAATGTTTCTTTAGTGCTAAGAATCACATACTTCAACCAAATCAAATTTGTTAACTATAAATAAATGGTATGCTTGAATATATTCAAAGCAATGGTTTTTAGTTTAAAGTTAAGAAAGTAGTAAAAGTAGACATATCGAATGTTTGAGGTAAGATGGGCACTTCTTTTGGAATTATTAATTACACTGAAATTAACAATGACAATAAAGTTAGCCGACATTTAAAAATTTTTTTAATTTTTTCTATTGAAAAAATTACTACAAAAAAATTTTTTTAAAATTTCATTTGTAAAAAATTCGAAAAACTCTAAGTGCAATTAAAAAAAATTTAATTTTAATTTAATTTAATTAGGCACCAGGCGTAATTTGCTTAAAGCTAGATTTGTTAATAGTTAACAAATCTTTATATTTAAATGAAATAAATAAGTCGATTCAATTAATTAAACCAAAACAAAGTATTATTTGATTCAAAATAATAAATATTCAAATGAAAGAAATTTCTTAACAGTAAATATATATATTTTTGATTTATCTCAAATAAATCTGTGAATTCGAGTCAAACAAATTGTTTTCTCAGTGTGAGCTTCAATCAATTGTTTTTTTTGGTAGCAGTTAAGTTTATTTAAGTCAATTTCTTTAATTCAGGAAGATTCTTCCATAATTGTTTGGGAGTAAGATTTTTTCCTAACTGTCAAAATTGATTGAACAAAACTCAGAAAAAGTGTTGTTTTTTCTTTTTTTTTGGTAAATTTTTCACATCTGACCGAATATTGGAGACTAATAATGCTTACAAAAATTTCAATATCTCGCAATGTCCCTTTAACAGAGTTATAAATTTTCGAATCGTTCTATTAAACCATTTGATCATAATTTCCGAAGCAAATTTAGCTTTTTTGATTAAATATCTCTTAATTGTTTTAAAAAATATTGAAAGATTATTTTTCGTTTATCTTGTCACTTCAATATCAATGAATAGCAAAATCGAAAAATTTCTTCAATCGATTTTCTTACTATCATTGCATTGTAATAAAATTATAGAGAATATAAAAGAGTACATTCATTTTAAAACAAACGGTAATTGACCTTGGAAGCAATTGTTAATTACAAAACTTTCATACCGGATCATGGCAATAAAAAAAATGAACTTATTTAGTAATAAATATCTTTTGAAAATAAAAACTAAAACAGTGCAAATAGCGTTTGATTAGCGGTAGTGGTGGGGAGTGTGCTGAATAAATAAATAAATATATGAATAGATAGAATATGCAATAAGAATAAGGATTATAATATAAGTCTCACTCTTTCTCTTGTCAGGTATTTATCTGTAGTATTAAGACGGCTCCCACGATCGGTTCATGATCTCCAACGATCGTTGATTCGCGTCACGCTAGTATAAACACAAGTACGATAGAAAAAGACCTACGCCAAGACGGACGTGGTCCATGTCGTTAGAATATCGATAGATAGAATTATTGCGCATACAAGTTTGCCCTTACATTACCAGGTCTGACGGCTTTGGCCTTGTAGTGTGAAAGGCATACGGAAACCCGCTGCTTCCATCTTGTTACGTAAAACCTAAGTTTTCATGAGATTTATATCCTAGCGCAATAAATGTTTACAGAAGTACGAAATTATAAGTAGATTTAATCCTATCATATCTCAATCGTGATTAATTACATCTAAGCTATTAAATTAACCCTCATGATCGATTTTATTGTTTTTTATTGAATACTTCATCGAAAAGCGAACCGTACAATGCATAATTTCATTCAAATAGTTCGAGACATAACTTCATATCGATCATAACTTTTGTTTTCAACTTCATGATTTTCTGGTTATTTAAATTTTGTATAACTTCAAAAATTTATATTTTTAAGAAATTTAAATGGATTTTATGAAAAAGAAATTTATTTTATTTAATAAGAGTTTGGAGTTAATACACAGAAAAAAAAATGTTCTTGAATCAAGTATATATTTTTGAAGAGCTCAATATTCTTGATTTGAGTAGAAAAATTCTTGATTTAAGAAAATTTTTCTTGATTTGAGGAAATTTTACTTAATTCAAGAATTTTTCGTCTTGATTCAAGTCAATTACCCTCTTCAAAATTATACTCTTGGTTCAAGAATTTTTCTCTTTAATTAAGTTAATTTTTTTTTCTGTGCACAAAATGAAAGTGTTCTGAAAATCCAAAAGTGAATTTTTCATAATGCTCATTTACACACAAAAAAAAAATTTCTTGCGCCAAGAAAATTTTAAGGAAAATAAAAGTTATTTTGGAGCAAGAAGAAATTTTCTTGGCTCAAGAAATTTATCTTGTCTCAAGAAACTTTGACTTCATTCAAGAAATTTTCAATCTTCCTTGATATTTTCTTGAGCCAAGAAAATTTACACTCCAGTCAAGAATTTTTTTTTTCAGTGTATTATTGAAGAAAAATAATTGTAAAATTGATTTTAAGAAGAAAAAAAAATTAAGTAATTTATTACAACGTGCTTTATAATTTTTGTTAAATATTGGGGCCCATTTTTTTTGTCATACACAGAAAAAAAAATTAACGAATCCAGTGAATAATTTTGAAGAACTTGATCTTCTTGATTTGAGTAAAATAATTCTTAACGTAAGAAATTTTTCTTGGCTCAAGAAAATTTTACTCAATTTAAGAATTTTTTGATCTGATTCAAGATGATGAAATTCTATAAAATTATTTTCTTGGTTCAAGAATTTTTCTCTTGATTCAAGTTAAATTTTTTTTCTGTATATGTGCGCGTAGTCTATTAAGAGAATCTAGTAATATGATTGATTGATTATGTGGCGCCATAGTTTTCACATGAGAGAAATTAAAAAAGTTATTTTGTTTTTGTACGTGTTTCTTATACACAGTCAAAAAATTTTGAGTTCAAAATTGTTGTGTTAAATATTTAACACTTTTATGTGTAAATTTAACATTTATCGGGTTACATTAACACAAAAAAGTGTTAAATATTTAGCACAAAAATTTTAAACACAATATTTTTTGACGCATTGTAGAAATTGATATAATTTCAGAAGCGATTACTTAGATTATGGGAATTCTACCCACAATTTTTGGGAAATGTTTCTATAATTATGGGAATGGTTCCTATAATTATGGGAAAGATATCTATAATTATAGCTACTGTAATATCGGCATGATTCCCATAATATATAACAATAGTTTCTATAATATTATAGGAACCATTCCTATAATATTATAAGAAACATTCTCATAATCTTATAGTGATGATGTCTATAATATTGAAGTAATATTTTTTCATCAATATTTTTCAATTAATATATAACATCATTTGATATATATAAAATAAGTAATGATAGAAGGATTTCTTAGCATTTAGAAATCATTTCTTAGTATTTAAAAAAATATTTCTTCGTATTTAAGAAATATTTCTTAGTATTTATAGTATTTCTTAGAATCTAAGAAATATTTCTTAAATACTAAGAAATATTTTTCAAATACTAAGAAATGATTTCCTAAATACCAAGAACTCTTCTTTAATACTAAGAAATCCTCCCGTCAGTGGTATAAACAATGAAAATTGCATACCTAAAAGGTGGATTTAATAAATTTTCAACGTATGTATTGTAAATAAATAATTTGTTTCAAAAATAAAATGAAATTGTAGAAATAAGCAATAAAAAAAAACTATGGGTATGGTTTCCATAATGAGCATAGAATTGATACCTATCATGATCATTTTATTAAAGGAACCATTTCCATAATGTTTGGAAAGATTCCTATAAATTTCTCTTCGTGTAGTGAATCTTAAGCACCAATTCATCAAATTCAGGAATTGATAAAAAAAGTCTGGTCTTGATACATCAATTTTTTTGGGACTTATATACCAAAAGTTATTCTAAAAAAAAACAACATTTGAAAAAATTTTCATTGATTCCGTTCTAAGATCCTTAATATAAAATTCAGATGAAATGTATGTTGCATCAATTTATTCGTGATATGATTGGTCGAACACTGATAGAAGGATTTAGTATGGAGTACTAAACTGATTTAGTAACAAAATTTTTAGTCATTTATTTGGGAGAAAAAAATATTTAATACCCATCAATATTATTTGTTACAGTTTAATCAGTGATTTTGTTATCCGAAATAAATTATAGTAATATGAACAAAGCCTTATTATATAGAAATAAATATTTAGTTCCACCAAATAATATTTAGTAATAGTTACTAAATATTCATTTGGTAAGTATTGTCAGTAGATGGCTATGCTAAAATTGAAAATTGTATATGTATTTGTTGAAAACATTAGTGTTGACATTAATATTTCAATTATTATTAAAATATTGAGTCAATTTGTAATAATAAAACCATGGAAGAGATTTTAAAATCGTGGAATTTAAGTGAATTGTACTCCGTTTTATCTGATAAGTTCGCCTTTATTTACTTTCAATGTGATACATAACCTATTCACTGAATATGCCTCAAATAAAAAATTTTAACTTCATGTGATTCTGTTCTTTATAATACCTTATATTTTTACTAAAAATTATTTATTTCAATTATCTTGATTTATTTTGAGTAAAAAAGTAAGGTTACACGCTAAAATTGATTTTTTTAATACCAACAAACGATTTATTGCGTACCAATAAATCATTTAGTAAATACTACTAAATATTTATTTGATGGGACTAAATGGGCTTTAATAAATGATTTAGTAACTATTACTAAATATTTGGTTATGAAAGGTTTGTTACTAAATCATTTAGTACCTGTTACTAAATCTTATTAAATAGAACTAAATCCTTCTATCCGTGAATATATCAAAAGCATGAAAATATATGCAAACTCTATATTCAGGCGCGCGTTTGCGCGCGCAAACTTAAATTCTAGTATTTGTTAAATAGTAAGTAGAATAGTAATAGGAAGTGGGTTATAACTAGAAGTAAAAGTAATGGAAAGGATCATTAGCACTTGCGAGAGGTAAGTCTCCATCTAGTGGAACGGAGTCTAACTACTATAGATATGCATGGATGTATATTTCATAAGCACCGAGAGAAAAAATTTCTTTTAAGAAAAAGAGTAATCTAACAAAAAAAATTGATTTAATCAACAATAAAATTACGGTGAGAAAAGTTTTTATTTCTTCAGATAAAAAATAAATTATTTAACATTTTCAACAAACTAATTTCATATTAGAAATTTTTTCTTTTGTATATCTGATAAATCTGTTTTTCGAAAGAGTATGATTACAATTATATAAGTAATATTATCAAATTTTCAAATCGATAAAAAATAAGAATCTGTTTTCTTATCAAGTAACTCAGCTTAACAAAATTGTTCATTTATTTAATTAATAGTAAAATAAAAAGTTGTAAGAAATCAAGAAACTCTAAAATCAATTTTTTGATAAAAATTTTTGATTGTTTTGAGAAAAACAATTACGCAGTAAAAAATTTTGCGTCAATGCGTCAAACAATTTTGTGTTAAAAATTCTTACGTTAAATATTTAAGATTTTTTTGTATTAATTTAACACAATAAATGTTGAATTTATAGATAAAAGCGTTAAATATATAACACAAAAATTTTTAACACAAAATCTTCTGACGCAATGATGCAAAATTTTTTACTGTGTATTTTAAAAAACGAATCTGATGCAGACTAAAATCATATTTTTTGGAACTTTTTTTTTTCAATTCACTTATAATCAATGATCCGTTTATTATCAATGGAAAGAATAAAAAAAAACTGCATTATAATAATGTTGAAGTAAAATACGCTTGAGTTAATAATTGGGAAGAGATGTTCTTAATTCCAGTAACCCTCTTTTCGGAGCATAATAACAGGCTTTTCAGAAAGACCTCGACAAAATTTATCATAGCCATCGCAGACGAATTTCAATAAGACAAAGTACAACCGAAAATAAAACGAATATTCGAGGTCTTTTCATGAGACTTAAACCAAATGGAAGGTCAACAGCGGACCAGAGACCACAAAAAAAGCATTTGGTAGACATTCAATGACCTCGAAGTACTCAAGGATTTTTTTTTTGCTTTCTTGATTTCGCAACAGTCAAACATTTTTTACACCAGTTATTAAACAATTAACCAAGAGAAATTTTGATGATTATTATTATTTTTTTCATGAATAACATCAAAGTAATTTAATTTTAATGAAAAATATCATTTCATGTTATCATTCTCTTTATTGCGGTGTGAAAAATCATTAAATTCAATTAAATTTATAAAATTTTAATTTAGTGTATAAAATTTTACAAAATTCTGTGAGATTTTTTTCAGATAGTCTGAAAACGATATTTTGCACGATTTAATTGAAAATATAGAACATAAGATTTTTTCTTAACTTATTTCAATTATTTTTAGAATAAAGATTTCAATTTTATGTGATTTAATTGAAATGTTTTTTAGAAATCAATTATTTTTGATAAATTTTAGCTTACTTAAAAAATAGGATAAGTAATTCAGCACTAGCCACTAGATCGCGCGTGATAGTCTACACAGAAAAAAAAATGTTCTTGAATCAAGTATATATTTTTGAAGAGCTCAATATTCTTGATTTGAGTAAAAAAATTCTTGATTTAAGAAAATTTTTCTTGATTTGGGGAAATTTTACTTAATTCAAGAATTTTTCGTCTTGATTCAAGACAATTACCCTCTTCAAAATTATAATCTTGGTTCAAGAATTTTTCTCTTGAATCAAGTTAATTTTTTTTTCTGTGTAAGCTTCTCTCATCAAGATACATCACTTAAAAGTATCATACGTTACAAATAAGCATCTAAAAGTTTTTATTTACAATTGGTGGATATTCAAAAGAGTTCAACTAATACGACTTGTCCTGCATTTAATAGAAATATTTGTTTGGTATTATTAATTTGCACATTTAATAGCGCACCTTGTTAGACGTTTTAACATTTTTTTTCAATTAATAGAGAAAAATAAATCTAAAAGCGTAAAAATGTAAATTAATCAAGACAAAATTAGTCAAGACCAATTATGATAAATAATTATCACTCCTAAAAATGATTTCAAATTTATGATAAATTAAATTGAAAATTTTGAATGAAATTATTAAAAATAATATTTATACGAAATTTGATCATTTTTTTTGTTTAAAATTTTACAATTATCACACTCCAGTTATGCAAAAACTAATATATTACTACACTGATAAGAAATGAGTGTAAATTTAGACATCTGATAATTTTTTAATAATTTATAAACTATTTATTTGTTACAAAAGAAATAGTATAAAAAAATTCATATAGAAATTTTCACAAGTTTTTTCTATGCAATTTTTTAAATGTTTTTTACAACCATTAAGTAAAATTAATCTCAAAATTCTCAAAAATTAGCTCTCTGCTGAATTTACTCTCATGATAAAAAATTTAACTTGTTTCAAGAGCAAGAATTTTGAACCAAGAACACCATTTTGAAGAAAAAGAATTTCTTGTGTATTTTTTTACAATATAAACTTGAAAACTAGTTTAAAATTTTCTTTTTTGGTTTTTAAAAAATTACGATCTTTCATTTGAATGAATTACGGCAATAAAGCACTACAATAATTTAAAAAATTGATTCGATATTTGTCATAACAATAGAAATTTTTATCTACAGACTGATTTGATTTCTCTTTCGCAACTTAACAAATTTGTATAGTATTATGTCCATCGATGTAACCCTGCAGTGAATATTATTTTTATAAAGGCAATAAATATCATAGTTGATCAACAGTAGAATCTCAATCATTGTAACAAGTGAAGAAAAATATAACAATTAGTATCAAAATGAACAAATAATAGTCTGTGAATGTTAAATTAATTTTATATATATTCTTACAAACATTTTAAATGAATAACTTGAGTCAGGTCCACGGAAAGAAAAAATTTCTTTTTACAAAAAATGAGCAATGTTGTAATAAATTAATTCGTTTCAAATTTTTAAATTTTTTAGCTAAAAAAATCACAATTTTTCTCAGTAATTTTTTTATTCAAAAAAAGTTGTCTAGATTTGGGAAAAAATAATTTTGGTTGAAAATACACTTTATTTATCTAAAATTATTTTTCTTCAAATTAAATGAACTTTTTTTTCAATAAAAAAGTAACTGCGAGAAAAATTCTAATTTCTTCAGCTAAGAAATAAAATTGTTTAAAATTTTAAACAAATTAATTTCTTGTCACATCAATGCTTATTTTTTAGAAAAATTTCTCTCAGTGAGCTCTTGCAGTAAAAAAATTTTTCACTTGTAATTTTTTTTAATTTTCAGACGTGGAATTTTTTAATTACATTTTTTTTCATAATAATTTTATTGTTATAAAAGTCAAAAAAATTTACAGATGTCCGTTAATTTATAATAATAAAGTTAGTCGATATTTTTTCACTTACAGTTTTTCGAATTTTTTGTAATAATTTTTTCAATAAAAAAAATTCTAAAAATTTTTAGATGTCAGCTAATTTTTTTAGAAAAAATTTCTTCTCTCAGTGTGCTCTTGCAGTAGGTAAAAACAAGATAATTTCTTCCCAATTCAAAGAAAAAATAACCGAAAGGATTTAAATAGATTTTTAAGATAAGTCGGATGTTATTAGATTTATAAATTCATTTATAATAATTTTTGAATCACTATAAAAATTATTTAAAAACTTCGCTCTTTAGAACATGCCCATTAACTTTAACAAATTTTTTTTACAAATTCGAATATTGGCTTGAATTATTCTAATTTTTTGGTAACTCAGCAAGTACTGATGAAAAATCATAGTTTCAAAAATAGTTTAATTAATTAAATAAAGTAACGAAGTTTTATTATTAAGGAATCTTCAGAAGAGTTTTTGTGAGCGGTGAACCAAGTTGAAGTACATAAGGCCCTCGGCAGTGCTGCCATCAGTTGACTGAGGTCAATGTCGGGTGTTTACGGATTGGACCGGGCCTGCGACTAGCATTGGACCGGTGTTGCGGGTTAATATATGTGTGAGTGTAAATAACGACACACCGGCATTGCATAAACACTCCTTTGTTTTTGAAAGTGTGTGCGTTTGCTCGCGATATAGTCTGTGTGTTTGCAGTGTTCGTGAAGAGGTGCATCGCCCTCTGACGCTACTTCAAGGCCAGCGAAAATGCATGTTCAGCGTCCTATCCCTCTTTCTCGTTATCTTTAACTATACTATAATCGCCAAAAGCCTTGGCGACTTACTTTTCTTACTCACTCGTTATTACCTTTTGCTTGCTTTACTTCCCCTAAAGCGTCGCTGAATAAAAAGTGAGAGAAGATAAAAGAAGCAACGACGAAGGAGGCGCCAGGTTTTCGGACAAAGAAAAATACCTCAACCTGGGATGCCGAGAGATAGGTCGGGTCTGCGCTTTTGCGCATGTCTGCTATATCGTTAAATCAGGCCCAAGTTTTTTTACGGTTTTATTCAACTTGTCTCATCATTTTATTTTGCTTTATTATTTTTAAAGCCTGTTATTTTATTTTATAATTTTTTTTTCAAACAGTTTTTAATTACAAAAATTATTTAATAAATTATAATTGATTTTTTTCAGATAAATATCGCTTAGATAATCGTTCACATGTAGATGATACAACGAAAGAATTATTGTTTTGTTGCAGGTCAGGTGGAGAATTAATACATGTATGTAGCAATGTACCTGCTCTACAGTAGTGTGTCACTTTCCCTTTAGACCATATTCCTTGCCAGGATGCAGGCAATGTGCATAATGTGCGACGTAACTTTATGAGCAACCGATATAGGAATGAAGGACAAAGAGAAAGAAGAGGAAGGCCGTATTATGAAGCTACAACTGTCCGTTATTTTACTTTTTTTCAAATACTTTACGACATTATTGCGAATATTTATTTACATGTGATTATTTATCCACTAAATTTAGGATTTTAATCATTTTTTACCTCATTTCATCTCTTCAAAAATTGATCTGTTATGGGTGTACAAGGTCGCTGCGGTCATGAGTCCATTGTTGCGCTTCGGCACACCTGACACGATTCGAAGAACCCATTCAGACGCAAAATCCTCCATCTTTCTAAATTTTATTGTAGTTATACGTTACAGCGTATGCTATTCTTCTGATTTTTGAATTGTGGTTAATTTTTTAATATACGGAGGTTAATGTTGGAAGACACTCGATCACTACATTCTTCTTAAAATATGTAAAATAAATTATTAGGTGATAGGATTTTTGTATAAACAATTGTATTGAAATTTTTTGTCTATTATCTTTCAAACGAATTAGTTGGTTCAGAAGGTTGTAATTATTTTAGCAAATTTTTTTAAGACTTCGCTTGAGTAACTATACACCAGATTTCAATCACACTTCAGTTTGAATAGCTACACTGACAAAAAAATTGACTTGACTTAAGAACCAAACTCTTGAATCAAGAATTCCATTTTGAAGAAAATAATTTTCTTGAGTCAAGAAAATAAATTCTTGAGCTAAGAAATTATTCTTGGTCTAAGAAAATTTTCTTGTTTTAAGAATTTATTCTCTTGAATCAAGAAAATTATTTTCTTCAAAATGGAATTCTTG
>JZSA01005992.1:0-22954 GCA_000956155.1 Cotesia vestalis
GATCAGAGATATCTTCCTCACCGCCAGACACCTTTTTGTGGAGGACCTTCAGGAGATCTTCTACAGGAACGACGGAACCCAATATTTTTATTAATAACATATGAATTCTTAGAATACGTTAAATTCGCTAAATGTTCATATATTTTATGTATATATTCAATAAAAAGCCTCTCCAGAAAAAATTAACAAAAAAACATATTTTTTCGAACTTACAAAAGTGGATATAACTTTAAAAAAATATTTTTTTTTGTTGGGAAACCGCCATTTTGTCTAAAATCAAAATTTTGACTATTTCTTCGATCATTACCTGTATATATCTATCCTAAAAGTAATCCTTTTGGTTTTTTTTATTTCAAATAATTTGGATCAGAGATATCTTCCTCACCGCCAGACACCTTTTTGTGGAGGACCTTCAGGAGATCTTCTACAGGAACGACGGAACCCAATATTTTTATAAATAACATGTGAATTCTTAGAATACGTTAAATTCGCTAAATTTTTATGTATTTTATGTATATATTCAATAAAAAGCCTCTCCAGAAAAAATTAACAAAAAAACATATTTTTTCGAACTTACAAGTGGATATAACTCCTTAATTAATGAAAAATAATTTTAGATCAAAATCTTCAGGTTGTTTTTGTAAAATGTTTTTTCTTCTAAAGCACAAAAATTTTTTTGTTCAGTAGTGCTGATTAATATTCAAAAATCTTAAAATGTCTATTAAAAGTTTTGCTTTAAACTATTTAATAATGTATGAAGCGTAATTAATAACTTATTATTAATTGAAGATAAATAAATGAAGGGTGATGATGATAATAATGCAGAGAAGGTTTTGAATTACAGAAGATGTGTATATGTGTATAATTTAGCATAAAAGTATATGTACACAATGACTAGTTGGCGGTATCAATATAGCTTAAACATCTATGTTGTATTATGCGGAAGCCAATAGTAGACTCCCTTTGACTATGGGCCCGCGTTTCGAGGGCATCCAGCGGCGAGAAATACTACATGGTGAATGCGTCAGTAAGCGCAATCGATGAAAATCATTTCCTCGCTCTTTGAGCATTCCTCTGTGAGCACCGCATTGAATGCAAAGTAAAAAATAAAATGAAAAATAAGAGAAAAAGAAAGGGAAAAAAATTATTATAAAGATGCCGAAGACAAAGGAAGGTTGACGGACCCCTAGATGACTTTACTTTTGTGAAGCTGGGTACATTCAGGTACTTATTCAGGTACTGAGCATGTGTACGTGTCAGGTGGGAAGAGGAGTAAAGAGAGATGCTATGAATTTCACATACGAAAGAGCAGGAGCAGTAGAAGGCAAGGACCCGTACACAATGCGTGCTCCGGAGAATAAACGAGCTTGGCATTTGTACCGAGAAGAAGGGGCAGTTAGGCTTACTTCAAGTACAAGACCAACTGAAAAGCATGCACCATTGGGATAATGCCGAACCGACGAGTCGAGTAGTGGAATTAAGAGACGTCAGAGGGCCGGAATTTAGGGTAGGTCGAAACCGGTCTCTCTTTCGTTCGCATCATCCCAATTTCTGTACTCGCGCCATTCTTATTTTTAGAATCTTGAATTTTTACCATTCACTGCTCATTATAATTCAACTGTATGGGTGAAATTTTATGTGCGATTCACATGCAGTCAAATTAAATAAAATTAAAAAATTAAAGTGTAATCAGTTTGCAACCGTGACGGTAAGAGCCAAAACAAAAAAAAGTAAATGGAGAATCGAGCAGCTGAAGAAATAAATAAATAAATAAATAAAAAATAACCAGAGGGAACGTCTTGAAAGTAGCTCTTCACTCCCGTCTTACCCATCCCCACTTAAATTGATGGCGTTGCGGGCTGGTACGCCAACTCAATTTCTCCTCTTTTGGTACCTAACTTCGTACCTACGGCAAGCTCTTACACACAACTGTGGGCCCCTCCGTGTTATATTACTGGGTCCTACGGCCATTGATCCCGACCTTCACGCGCCGAACGAACGCGATTGCTAACGAAAGCGGACTTTCCGAACTCGAACCTACAGTAACTTGGTTTTGCTTCGTTCGACGTAGCCACTCAGCTCACAACACCCCACTGCTCTTCCCTTCTACATCAGACTCTTTTTCATTTGCCCAGAGCATTTTCACTGGATCCCCGTACCGGCATCCCCGGTTATTTCGTCCGTTTCTTACCCACAGTCTGTTTTCTTTCAATGTTTTTAATCTTTTCATCCTCGGTTATTCTCTTCATCCGTCCTTATTTCTCTCCTTCTCTTGTTACCTACAGTCATTCGAAATTCTTACACGCACTGGGCAAATGCTGCTTCAAGTTTGCTGATGGTGAATCCACACATCTACCGAACTTGAGAACCCTAACCTACCACAACTTGTTTTCAATATAATTGCTTTTATTTCCTGTCTGCTCTTTCATTTTTTATTCCTTTACGGTGAATTAATGCCTTATGATTTATTTTTTACCAGTAAATTATTGTTATGTTCCTTCTTGAATTATTTCAGTCCACTGCTTTAAATTTTTCTGAGGTCATTCAGTCACATAAAAATATGTCGTCATTTTTATGCGTACAGATTATTTCATTCAATGGAAATGTATTTGTTGCATGTTGGTCCTTATTTCAGAACTTATTCAAAACTTCATTATATTGCCTCTTAAATAATTAAGTAACGCCCAAAAATAGAATTAGTTTGTATGTACCGCGCATTAAATGTCAAAAGGCGGAAAAAAATTCGTTTTGCCTATCGTTTTGTAAAAATGTTCTAAGCTTAAAAATGAAAGAAAAATTTTTCAAAACCAAAAAAGCACGTTTTGGAACTTTCAAATTTCAATTCAGTTTTAGAAGTTTCAAAATTTTGTAATCTAACGTCAAAATGTATGTTCTGTGTCATCTCATTGAGCATATGTCGGTTATGTAACTTTTCTCTACAGTTGATTTTTATATTCGAGACTATTATTTTAATCGAGCTTTATTGGTAGAGCTTTTTGTCAATGTTTTGCAATGTAAGATAATTTTTTTTTACGCTCTTTTGGCTTTAAGAAATTTTTTTTCTTGAAGTCAAATAATTTTTCCTAGTGATTTTTTTAAAGATTTTCAGTTGAATGATGAAAAAAAATTTTTATCCGTCTTCTTCCCACAAAATCCTTTCTAACAGCTATGCCCTTTTGGCAATAAAGCAGCTCTCGGCATATTTGATACATAATGATACTTTTTAGCTATTTTAGGAAGGTTGAACGTGATTTAGAATCACTTTTAAGAAGATTGTATTGAAAATCACTCATCAGATGTGTTTTTATGATGAAACTAAATTTGAATTCTACAAAATGATGTTTTTAATACACGGAAAGAAAACTATAGAAAAAATTACGATGAAAACATCGTAATTTTTAGTATAGGACATTGTAGTGCCGGACCATCCCACATGCAAAAATAGATATGTGAAAAATATATGCTAATATATATTTTCACATATATCCCGACTAGAAATTACTTTGGGATTACCCAGCGTGTATATTTGGACCTGATTGAGTCCCAAAGAGGCACGCCTAATTGGGAAATCCCGATAAGGGCCTAATTAGCCCCCAGTTGGGCAATCCCAATTTAAAAATGAAAATTTTTATTTAGTTTTTCCTGATAGGATTCTGTGTGAGACCTAAATGGGAAATCCCAATATAAAATTAAACATTTTTATTAAGCTTTTTCCCAGTAGGGTCCTGTGTGGAACCTAAAAGGGATAACCCAACGAAAAATAAAAATAAAATTGCCAAAGTTTTCCCAAGTGTGATCTGTGTCGAACCGAAGAGGATTTTCCGAACGGAATGTAAATATAGCTTCGATGGGTTTTCCTAACTGGGCTCCCAATTGGGATAACCCGATCTTGAGTCAAGAGGATAAATTCTTGAGTTGAGAAATTATTTTTGATCTAAGAAAATTTTCTTGTTTCAAAAATTTATTCTTTTGACTCAAGAAAATCATCTTCTTCAAAAGGGTATTCTTGTTTCAAGACTTTGAGTCAAGTTAATTTTTTTATCAGTGTAGAAGTAAATTTTCTTGTCTTGAGAAAATTTCTCTCTTGCTCCAAAAAATTAAATATCTCGATAGAAGTAAATTTTCATTAATATTATTATTATCTAGAATCAAGAGTTATTCAAAATTATTATCTTGATTCAAGTTAGATTTCATTTTCGTGCACAGAAAGAAAAAAATTCTTGAATCAAGCGTAAATTTTCTTAAATCAAGAAAATCTTAAGGAAGACTAAAAATTTCTTGGAAGAAGTTAAAATTTCTCGAATGAAGTTAAATTTTTTTAAGCCAAGAAAATTTCTTCTTGCTTCAAAATAACTTCGGTCTTCCTTAGAATTTTCTCGGTTCAAAAAAATTTTTTTTTCTGTGTGGTTACATGAAAATCTAAATATGAGTATAATTTTTAGCTATATATAGTAGAGCTATACAAATTAGATTTTTTGATAGGTGTTTTGATTGCATTAAGAAATATTTTTATATCTTAGCATATAGAAATACGGAAGCAAGACAAACCATAAGATCAACATAACTTTTATAATTTACAAGCTAATAAAATATACAATATATATGAAACTATAATAAAAACATAGTAATATTATGTCATATAATTTTACTGCATCATAAGAAAATACGTTTAATTTTACAATTTAAAATAATTAATTATAATAGTAAGCATAATAGCTAAATAAATTCAAATATAATAAAAATGCAAAAAAAAAATAATCAAACTGTTATTGTAAAATAAAATAATGTTGAAAAATTATATCAAATTATCGATTATAAATTTAATAAAATTTTTTAATCTTTAATTCGAAAAATTTCCGTTCATTTTTAATTATTACAGTTCATCTCTTATTTATTTGTTTTTTAACTTTAAATCCTCACAAAAAAGAAGTAGACAAGCTCTCTATTGCAGTCTGTTCTATAACTTTAGTTCCAGGAATTTCAGACTCGTCGCTATTATAGCTATATAGACTGCAATACATCACTAAATTTTTATTGACTTGAACGAGGAAATTTCTTAAAATTTAATATTAAAATATGGAAATTTACGTGAAATTTTATGAATAAAGAAAGAGGAACAAAAACATAATACTTGAAAAAAATTTTTCTTTATCTGCTTCTTTTTGATTAAATCGAATCAAATATATTAAATTTAAAAGTTAGAATTTTGTTTTTAAGAATATCAACAATCACAATTTTCGTTAAATTTAATTTGTTCTTCAAGAATTTGCAAGCAAGGTATAGCTGAGTTCTTTAGTTAATACATTAGGTAGATACGCGATGATTCAAAACAAGGTTATTGGCTTTACAAGTTGCAGCTGTCACTAGTGTAACGATGGTTGCCTTTCTCACTCTGAACTGCGTTGGCCAGCCGGTGGAAGTTTTATCCGAACCACTTATTTTTCAAGATGGAATCTTGCGTACGTACCTGCAATATAACAGCATCTATAATTTTCGTATATCAGTTGACTATTTTTATGTTGTTGAAATTGTTCCATTTTAAAAGGATAGTTTTCCATTGCGAACAAATATTTAGTTCTTAAATTAAAAAGTCACCTTACAAGTGACTAAAAAATGACTACTTGCGTGTTTTTAGTTCTTGATTACATTGATACATGAATTTTTTAGGATGTTATGTGACAAATATTACACGGTAAATTCAAAATCCGAACAAAAACAGTTTCACTGTAAAAAAAATCGCGCCAAGTCCACGTTCATAAGACTATTAAGAAAAAAAAAATTTTATTTCTTTACAAAAAAATATAAAATGAAAAATTAAAAAATCCAAGTAACCGATATGGTTGCATATGATTTTCAGAAATTAAAAAAAATTTTTTTGTAAATTTAAAAATTAAAAGAAACAATTTTGGAACGTATTTAGTGTGCGTGGTTACGAAATATTTTATTTTTTTGAAATTCCTAAAATCTATCTACTAGGACTTTTAAAAAAAATTGAAGTACACAATGACGCACACCAAGTACGTTCCAAAATTGTTTCTTTTAATTCAAATTAATAAAAAACAAATTTTCATAAAAAGTTGACATTTAAAAATTAAAATTGAATAAATAATAATAATAATAATAATAATAATAATAATAATAATAATAACCTCAGAAAAGGTTTTTTTTTCAAAATTTGGATTTTTAAAAAATAAATTATTATTTTCTAAATTCAGCTTGGTTCACATATTTTCACTACAAAAAGTTTTAAAATGTATAAGAATCGTAGGTATTTGTTTAGTTTCACGATGTTAAAAGTAAACTATAGTTGTCGCAATTTAAATGTTAACTTAAATTTTGCTCTGGTACAAAATCATTAATAAAATTCATTCACTTGGTCTATCAATTTTTGGTGATTTTTTTCGCATTTTATGGATAAAAGTAAACAAGTTAAAAAAAAATCTTCGAAAATATTAATTTTTTTATATTTAAAAAAATGTTTTTTTCAATCCAACAATTGAAGTTTTGTATGTTTTTTTATTATTCTAAAATTGAAAATTTTCAGAACTGTTTTTTCTCCAAAAATTAAAATTTTTCAAAAAATTTTTGCATTTTAGATTTACTCTAATAAAGAAAAACATTTTATAAGTAGAAAAAAAATTTTTCAACAACATTAATTTTTTGATATTTTTCGGCTCAAATTGTATTCAAAATCTAAGTTTGGCCAAGCTCTTTCAAATGGCGTCACCCGCGATGAAATTGGTCAAACCGTTCAACACACACACATACACACACCACCGTAAAAACCATCAGGGAAGCTTTCTAGGACCTCAAAACGTCAAGATCTGATGAAAACTCGATTTTCAAAAAACGGGGTAAAACCAATATCTTCCCGATTTTTTAAAATTTTCAATTATCTTAGAGGTAAGTTAGAAATAAATTTAGATATTTTTAGTGTCATTTAAGATTGTATTTGTTGAGCAGAATAAATTTTTTAGTAATATCTATATTTTCTATGTAAAAAAAAAATAAAACATGAATATTGGCTTTTTTTCAAGCACTGGAACCAGAATGACCCCTTAACAGAATAGCCTAATTTTTGACAATTTTGTTTGTTTGCAAAACATGTTTTCACTTATCAACATTCTAAAACAATAAAACATTATAAGGGTAGTGAAATCTTATTAATATTCGAAAATGAATGTATGAAAGTTTACACACGATTAAAATAGATGAGGATATGAAGTGATAGAGAGAAATAAAAGAAAAACATGAAGAGCGGGACGGGAAAACGAATCGGAGCATGTTGTCCCCGACACACTGCTATACAACATCGACGCCTATCAAAACTGTCAGGTTATTGTCTCGCGTTTTAATTGAACTTCAACTGTGTGGAATACGCTGAACAGAATCAAATACGGCGAACTATTGAGAATTGAGAGTCGAGAAGTGAAGCTGATGCAAACATATAATAGATATTTACGGAGGTAGGTTGGCACATCTTGGTCATTGTGTCGGTGTATTAGTGCAAAACGATCAAAAATTTGATGCTGAAAGGATCTAAAACCGTCTGTTAATGATAAACTTTTCTCAATTATTTTTTCTACGCTTAATCAATAATATGCTTTCAATCAACTGCCAAAAACATAGATTTCACAGTTTCCCGTTGTTTTCTTTTTTCCAGAATAATTTAATATTTTGTCGTGTATATATATATGAATATGTGCGTATGAATAGAAAAGAAGTAAAGAGCGAAGGTAAAATAACAAGAGAAAGAATTATAAAGTTAGATGAGTGCATCAAAATTGGCAAAAATAATCTCCTTCTAAAAAATTCTATTAGCCTTGTTTTTCACGTTTATGACTTGATAGTCGTTCACAAACAGTGGATAATAATTTAAAATTGACGTTGTTTTTAATCTTCACTACCAATTTCTACATTTATACATATACATCTATATCAATGTATAGATCTATAGAGAAAAAAAACGAATAAATAAAACGGGTGGATGATATGACGAGCGCTTGACGCGGAAAATCCTTGTGGATGACTCGAAATATAACGTGCGATGAGACTTAACACACTACTGGATATAATACCAACGAGTAAAACGAGTTATAACGAATCAACTCGTCACGCCTATTTTATCCCAGTGAGATTTCAATTCCCAGTAACTCTGTTGTTATTATATTCTTTTAACAAATAACTATTTATGATTTTAATTTTTTTATTTAATCCTATTATCGTATTTATATTACATCATTTTCATTATTTTTAACTTAATTGGATTGATGTCCTTGTTATTTATTTTTTTTTTTTCATTACATAAACCCAACAGCCCGAAGGGCCAATAACAGAGTTACTTAAATTTTTTACAATGTTGAAGATTTTGACAGCGTACACTGATAGAAAAACAATCTTGATTTAAGAAACTTTTTTTCTTCAAAATTTGAACTCTTGAAACTAGATATAGATATATTTCTTTCAAGAATTTTTGTCTCTTGGTTCAAGATAGGCGATAACATTGATTCAAGATGTTACCGACTTGTGTTAAGAATGGCTTTTTTTTGAGTCATTAATTTACTTATTTCCAAGAAATAATTTTTTTTCGGTGTAACAATTAAAGACTATTTAGTTTTTGAAATATACTTTGATGAATTATTTTAAGTTTTTTAAACGATAATGTTATTTTGGTTGAAAAACTAAATGTATCGATTGAAGATAATATAGCTCTTAAGCCAAGAAAATCTAAATCAAGACAAGAAATTCTTAAAGCAAAATAATCATTTGTCTTCCAAAATAAATTCTTAGATCAAGAAAATATCTCTTGAGTCAACATAAATTTTTTATCAGTGTACCATTTTATATTAAAAATGGCCCATAAATCTGTATATAAAATGATAACTTTTTATGCAATTTTATAAAATTTTGTACCGCTCGATTTTTACAAAAAAAAATTAAAATTTTTAACTTCCCTCTAAGAAAATTAAAAATGTGTAGTTATTAGAGTAGTTTTAATATTTCTATTTTCACCCATTATTGGTTCTTTTCACATTTGTAATACGTTGGGTACGTTCAACATACGTTTTTAACGTCTATTACGTTCAAATGACGATTTTAACGTTCAATACGTTGAATCTACAATTTAAATTTCGACTCGGGCCCTGATAATTTTCTAATCAAGTTGATTTGTGTAGAAGGTTCTTAACTTAAAACATGATAAACTAACATATTTTTATAAGAGACATGAAAAGAGTTACTTTTTTGCGACACCCTATTATATTATTTTATAGAGACATACCAAGTAATATTATGGCTATCGCATCATCAATATTCTTTAAATAGTTTATTTAAAAACTGAACAATTAACTATAAAAATAAAATATGACTATCAGATGCTTAAACAACCGAAAGTTCCATTAAAAGACACTTTTGAAATAGGCCGCAAGAGTTCAAGCGCATCAATTCTTATCAAAGGCTATCGGGCGACTTTGTATCCCCCATCACATGAGATTTTGCGTGCATTAATAAATGCACATAAGTGGACAAACACATACATACGTACATATACACATGCATATTATTGAAAGCTTCAGGATGGGCTAGGTTTCAATCGTGTTGGTTGGTTAAGTTTATCCTACCGTAACACTATAAAAATAACAGCCGGTGGACGGTCTCTCCTTATCCCATTTTCTCGCTCTAGATTACTCAATATGTTCATCTTTCATCGCTACATTCTTTCTCTCTTCCACACTCGAAGAGTTACGCCATATATTTCCTCCTAGGTGGCGTCGTTGCCATCTTCTACTTCCCATTCAACAGCTTGTTTATTTACCTCTTACCTCTCTGCTGCTAGACGCGTGTAACTTGCTATATTTTGTACTTTCAGTCCATGCAATAACTATCTTTAGAATACAAGCACAAGGTTACGTTTTTAGTATTGATATATTTTAAAAACTTCACTTCTATAATTAAATCTGTATTTATGACAATATTTCCAATAATTACTATTTTCTATCCATGATACAGCTTTTTCCGGGCGTCATTTAGATTTAACCAGTCAAACTTAGGTCGAATGAAAATCTATATAGAGTTTTTCTACATTAACTTATATCTAAGGACATTCATGCGTGAGACTTGATAGTAATAGGTAAAAATTATTATTCTTGAGTATTAACGAATTTAATAATGCAGTTATGTTCCTCCCAAAATTTAGAATTCTTCGTCTATCATTTTAGAAAAATATTCATGATTTGAAATTGAATTCATAATTTAGGCTTAGGTTTCAATTTCTATTAAAGAATGTATTTTAATTTTTTAAACTATTGTTTATTTTTTAGTTCGATTTATCATTAATGCGTATTTTGTCATTTTAAACTATAATTTATTAAGTATGTAACTGCCTTCCTGTGACGGGAGTAGGTAATTTACGTGCCTATTGCTTTCCTTGGATATGACTAAACAATTCAAGTGAATTAAATAAATTGAAAGTGAAGGACTCAAAATTTCTCAAAGTTTTATTTGTCATCCCGAACAACATTTTGAGTATATATCTTTAAAAAGTGAATAACACACGGCGAAAAAAATATAGGCATTTTTCCTATTTTTCCAATGACAACATGGGAATTTTTTCTTTATTAATATGATAGAAATATCCATGTGACATAGGAAAAATTCTTTTATGACATGAAAAAAACTAGAAATCGAAAAAACACAATTCTGAAATTTTCAGGATATTTGTAGAAAATGTCAAAGTTTCATATGAAAAAAAGAAAAAAGAAATAAAAAATGTTTATCATCGAGAAATTCGGAGTTTTTTTGGAAAATCTAAAAAACAACGATGACGATAGCTTTAAATAATTTTTTTCTATTTTTTCCAAAAATGAACATTTAATAAAAAAAATTTTGAAAAAAAAAAACGTCCTGATAAGTCAATTTTTGAATAAGTTATGGCAATTTAAGCCACACCGTCCATAATCTACTGAATTTTTAATTTTATCGAAACGTAAAGCAAAATTTGAAAAAAATTTGCTCGAATTTTTTTTATCACAAACCGACTGTATATCACTGTTTTACTTTTAAATTGTCTGAAATTGCTCGAATGAGAAAATTGTTATGTAAATTTGTAATTATTAAGTTAAGTTACATAAATTTTAGTGATAAATGAATTTTTCTTATGTCACATGGATATTTCTATCATTTTAACAAAGAAAAAATTCCCATGTTAACATTGCAAAAATTTCTAAGCCAACATAGGAATTTTTCCTATGCAAAAATAGGAAAAATCCCTATATTTTTTTCTCCGTGTAGTCGATTTTTTTGGCTCAATCTAATTTATATTCATATAATTATGGTGGAAGAAAATGTACCCAAATTTAATAAGCAATAAAAATGGAGTCAAATTAATAACTAGTTAAGAGAGAAAATATTTGGGTTAAATAATCAATATGTGTTCCGAATAACTATCTTAGTTCCAAATAAATTTTATGTAAAGTTAATCAATTAATCGATGAGTTAATAAATCCTCTTTTTAGTACCCTAGCGTATATGTATAAAAATTTTGTAACGGGTATATCTTCATCGCAAATTGGTTTTGATATTTGTTCAGAGATAGTCATTTATTATTTAAATCCTTAAGAGAATAAAAAAAAATTTGTGATAAGTATATTATTATTTTGAAAGGAATTTTTAGAGTTGAATTTGATATAATCAAAAAAATCCTAGGAGGAATTTGTGCCTTTTTATGATTTTATGTATTTGTTAGTGGTAGTCAATTTTTTATGTCAACTTTTTCGAAGTCTTTTTATTCATAATAACGTCAATTTCGGCAGTCACATAGTGACTGCAGTTTGCTAATAGTAATTAATCGAGTTTCGACAATAATAAATTTCGGACTGAATAACACCATTTTAGTCTGTTTCATTTGCAATTATATCAAGTAGTATTCATGGAACCGTCTCATTTTTAAATGATAATAATTCCTTTGCTGCACAAGATAGTACAAGTCATATGTTTTACTGTGAAGACGTGTATATTAATGTTGGATGTTGGTGTGTTTATTTTGCTTGCATTGAAACTTGAAGCTTCGATACTGCCTTTTTAGCCACTGAAAACGAGATAATTTCAGATCAATGCGCATGCTGGTGAGCAAAAGCTGATTAGTTTTTTTCCAACAGGGCAGAAACTAACTGGTTTTTGTTCACTATATTATTTGTTTCTGCCTCTATGACAATTGTGTCAGGCTCGTATTTGCTTATTGTAGATCTCCGAATCATCAAGTTGGTGATTGAACCGTAGCTGTCTGGTTCTAAATTATCTCGTTTTGACTGGACACAGACATTGAAACTTCAAGTTTTAATATGAGATAGGACATGCGGTATGTTAAACTGAATGAAACACGATTTCAGACTGCGACTGATGCCGGTTGATATTATAACCCTTGGATATGAAAAAATATATATTATCATAATAACAATACTGATAGTTGATTAGTTTTACATCCCCGCTGATTATATCTTTTAAGAATTTTTAAATTTACAAAATGTAAACACTAATGTTAGAAATTCAATTAAAAATTTTGGTATGAATTTAATTGTTAATTCACCATGAATTTAATTTTTAATTTTCTATCCACACGCTATCTGCTGGAATTAATTGATACTAAACATATTTTAGTTTACGAATTTACACTTAGAATCTTTGAGTGTTCTTAGTTTCTAACAGGTGGCGTGTGGTTAGAAAATTCTTTCCTACCTAGAAAGTTGACTTAAATATTTGATAGTCCAAATTAAATACCGATTGGATTTACTCTTGAAGTAGTATCTGTTTCCAACAGCAAGTGCACTTCATTTACTGTTGATGTCTTGACTTGCTCAACTATGAGTGATTCGATGCGCATCGAAGTATTTTCGTGATGAAAATATTCTTTTAAAAAACTTTTCACACAACATCCATTAATTCTTTTTTATAGTTTTATTTTCAATTTTCTCTAATTCTGATAAGTAATTTTTTTGAAAAGAATTATTCTCTTCTTTTGATGTAAAACTGAATAAGTCTTATCAAGTCTTAATAACTCTTTGAGAAAGTCCGAAATTGCAAGGAAAATTTGACTTTTGAAGAGTTTTGCAGAGTTTTGAAGACTTATTAAAGTCTTTCCTTTACTTAGTTAGAGATGTAAAGACTTTCGAAAAGTCTTACCCGTGTACAAAAAAATTGTCCTAAAAGAGTCTTAAGCTTAGGATCCTAAACGTGACACAATTTAGGACATTTTTAGGACAAATTTATGATACCAAACCGAAATGAAATTTCGATTTTAGAAAAATATTGTCGCAATTACTCAGAGAAAAAATGTTGTAAAAAGTACTTTTATGACAATTTTAGGATACTTTTATGACTACTTTAGGACAATTTTAGGATACTTTAATGTTAAATATAAGAATAATATTATGACAGTTTTAGGATAGTTTTATGAATTTTAGTACACTTTTATGACGACTTTATGATACTTTTAAAATTGTCATAAAAGTATCCTATGAAAATTTTAAAATTGTCATAGAAGTATCCTAAAATTGTCATAAAAGTATCCTAAAGTAGTCATAAAAGTGTCCTAAAATTCTCCTAAAAGTATCCTAAAATTGTCATAAAAGTATCTTAAAGTAGTCATAAGTGTCCTAAAATTGTCATAAGAGTATTTTAAAATTGTCATAAAAGTATCCTAAAGTAGTCATAAAATTGTCATAAAAGTATTTTAAAAAATGTCATAAAAGTATCCTAAAATTGTCATAAAAGTACTTTTTACAACATTTTTTCTCTGAATAATTGCGACAATATTTTTCTAAAATCGAAATTTCATTTCGGTTTGGTGTCATAAATTTGTCCTAAAAATGTCCTAAATTGTGTCACATTTAGGATCCTAAGCTTATGACTCTTTTAGGACAATTTTTTTTACACGGGTATTCAGAGTTATAAAGACTTTTCAAGATTTTTTTCAGAGAATTATTTCCACAAGGGTTCTATCAGCTCGAAGAGCTCAAAAGCATAGAACAGCTACCTCTTTGTGCTCGGAGAGCTAAAAAAAAAACACATAAATTATATTTTTGAGCTTGAATTTTGATGAAACTTCATTCAAGATTACGTTAAATCGCTTACGATTAAAATCTAATACTTTCTCGAAGAGTAAAGTCCTTGAATAAAGAGTTTTTTTTGTAAATCCAACTATTTTAATTAAGAAAACAGATGATTTATTGATTGAAGTTCTGTACTAAACATTTTGCTTTAATCAGGAATTATATTCATTAGTGTAGTGTACTGTTATTAAAAATTTTTAATAGCAAACTTGAAAAGCTTTCGGAAAAAATAACTACACCCTATTGTGGTGAATCCAAAGTGTGTTATTTTAACACAAATTGAATACTGCTCGCGTTTATAACGTCATCAACGAACTATATTTTTTGTGGTCACTCCCTACACGTTTGAAGGCGTGTTAAAAATCTATAGTTTGCTATAGTGTTATATATAGAACACACTTAGTGTGTGTTTAAATAACACACTTTGTTCAAAAGTAAAATTTTTTAAGTAATCGAATTATTATTTTTTTTTTTTTATTTAGATTGTACGATAGATAGATGATGAGTTCGTTACAAGATTCGCAGCTCTATTGTTCTCTAACTAATCAATTGCGAAATCTCATCAACTCTATAATGCTCATAAAACTGTGTGAAATTTCACCTAACAAGAATCATAATGATCGGTTGACTTGTTTTGGAGAGCTATCTTTATCGAAAAGCGTTTAAAAAAACCTCTCTTTCAAATCATTCGTTTGATAGGACGCAACTCTTATCAGTATCAGCTTTATTTATTTTTGATACAAAACACTCGATACTCAACACTATGAGCCATTCAATGGGACTTTTAGGTTGTTTAAGCACTACATACGTATCACTAATATATTACACACTAAAGTACCTTACAATTATACACTGAAAAAAAATTTAACTTGAATCAAGATGAAAATTATTGAACCAAGAAAAATTTCTTAGTTCAACAATTTTTCTATTCAAATCAAGAAGATAAAGTTCTTCAAAAATTTTTACTTGATTCAAGCAAATTTTTTTTTCTGTGTAGTTAATTATTATACAGGATAACTAGTGCGACGTACGTTAGTAGTAATAAAGTCTTCGAAATAGAAGCTCTAATACATTGAAAGAGAAATTTTATTTGAATAAAATTGGGCATTGTTGTGAGAAAATGTTGTAGCGAAAAAATTAATTTTTTCCAAATTTTAAATAATTTTATTTCTTAGCTAAAGAAATAAAAATTTTTTTTTACCAAAATTTTCTTGTTTAATCTTAACTTTGAACAAATGAAAAACTGTGGTCTCCCCTTTTTGATAAGAAAAAAAATCTGATAAACATTAGACCGGCAAGTCATGCCTGGAACTTTCCGCTTTTTTCGAGCTTAAAGCGCTCGAAAATCTTCCTATTGAACGCGTCATTCGATTTTGACTTACTTGTCGGCATTAAACAAAGTTTTTTAAGTTAAAAAAAAATGTCTTTAAATACTGGAGTTGCTTAGTCAAATATTTTGAAAGTTATTTCCAAAAAAATTTTTTTTATTTTTATTTTTTGAGTATCTTTGAAACGGATTGACCGATTGATTTCAAAATCTAATCAGCTTAAGTCTCAATGAACACTTTAGAACGCCGTGCCGTTCATCTTGATCGGTTGATTCGTCCCCAAGGTATATAGTACGACAAAATTTTATTTACATACATTCATACATATATACACAGAAAGAAAAATTTCTTGACTGGAGAGCAAAATTCTTGGCTTAAGAAAATTTTCGGGTGCCTGAAGGAAGACCGAAGTTGTGTTAGCCGAAGTAAAAATTTTTCTTGAAATTCTATTCATGGTGAAAGTAATTTTTTCTTAATTCAAATTATCATAAATACTTGGTAGAATAAATTTTTATATTCGATTGAAATTTTTAGATACTTTAGGGAAGCAATGCCACCTACTTCAGCTAAGAAAAAAATTTTCTTACCCTGAGAAAATTTTTCTCTTGAATATATGATACTTATTTTATATTATTTGAGCGTGCAATTATACATATGGAATGAAAAAAAATGATTCAATATTATTTGATCTTCCAATTTGACATGTTATTTAATAAAATGTTAATGAAAATTTACTATCGAGATATTTAATTTTTTGGAGCAAGAGAGAAATTTTCTCAAGACAAGAAAATTTATTTCTACCAAGAATTAAATTTGTAGGAGCAAGAGGCTGAATTTTCTCAAAACAAGAAGATTTTCTTGACGTAAATAAATTTTTTTGGATCAAGATACCTTTTTCTTAAAACAAGTGAATTAATTTTGTTGGAATAAGTGAAATTTCTTGTGCCAAAAAAAAATTTTTTTTCGCTCAAGAAAATAATTAGGAAGAAAAATATTTTCTGGACTCAAGTGAACTTTTTTTTCTGTGTACTTATAAGTATACATACATACGGCCGGACGTCAAGTCGGAAATAGTCGCAACAGCTTTCTAGGACCTCAAAAACGTGGAGATCTGATGAAAATTAATAATTTTCACAGCGGAAAGTTAAAAAAAAAGTTACTTTTACTCATCGGAAAAGTTTATCATAGTGCAAAAAAAAATTCTGATGTTAGCATAGGAACATTTCCAGTGCAGAGACACAGTAAATATTAGAATTTTTTAGTATTTACCTAAGAACATATTTTTTTGACGAAATTAAAGAGTATGAGTGATAGTAAGAGATAAGAGTACTTATGTTAACATAGTGCTGTAAAAATGAAGACGAGAGTTGGAAGGGTCGCGGGGAAAAAATAGCGGGGGTTGGAACGTGAGAATCGACGAGCGCGAGTGTATAGGGATAAAAAAGTATAATAGCGTAAAGCGAAAGAAAGAGAGAGGAACTGCTGTTGGACGAAGAAACAAAGGGGGGACCTCACTGTATTATAAGATCGATAACTGATGTGATACCGACCCAACCCAACTGAACCCAGACCGACTCTGGTTCGTTCACCCTCACGGCACATTCGCGCCATTATCTGTTTCAAATGTCGTCAACGGCGTCGTTTCGTTTACGGTGCCGACCAAATCAGACAACCTCTTGTACTTCTCTCACTTCCGACTGCCTCCAACCATCGTTGACTCCTCAACCCTCTTATCTCAGCTTCCTCGTATTCTCATAACCTTCTACCTTGTTCCAAGTCGCCAGCCAAACCTTCATTTTGTCGTCTTGCCTCTCATTTTTTAATTTTTTAAGGTTACCGAATATGACTATCTACTTCTGACGGCGCACATATAGTCTCGGTGTCTACTATTTTTTTAGTTAGACTTTTATTTTTCAATGATGAAAAATTAAATTAAATTATATTCATAATTGATTTTTCAAAAATGAGTTCGTCTTCGTAACCAGTAGCAAAATAATCATAAAAACAACAATAAGAAGATACTTTTAATTACTGAAAATTTTTAAAGATTAATTTTGAAAAGAATGGAGCCTTACGTAGAAATTTTTAAATAATTTCTTTAACAATCAAAGAACCATCTGGGCTTGCAATTTTTAACTGTTGATGATAGAAAAGATTTTATCCGTACAGTTTTCTATCAAATTTAATTTACTAAAAAAATGTTTGCTATAATCTTTTGATTTTAAATCATCAATAGTTCACTTGATAGAAGTTAAAACTAAATAAAAATAAAACTTGATGAGTCTGTAATTCTGTAAACATTGTTGATACGAAAAATTCTTCAAAGGGTTTTTTATAGTGCGTAAATAGACTATAAAATTGAGATTTAACTTTTTATTTTATTTTCTATAACTATTTAATTATAATTAAACTCACAAATGGAAAATATGCAACCTGCGAAAAATTCAAATTTTGAGTTATGGATTTATGTAATTTCGACTCAATGAAACTTTTTTTCAAAATTTAATACTTGTAAGATTTTTTTATTTAATTTTTGGGAGAACATTTTTTTTAGTAGCTTCGAGGACTATAATTAAGGTAAGAAAATTGTTTTTTTTTTTTTTTTTTTTTTTTTTTTTTTTTTTTCGAGTTATCAATTTATTTTTAAATTATCGAAAGAAGAAATTTTTCAACTGAGCTGATTTTTGAAAATTATTCTCAAAACAAAATGAGACTAACATATTTTGATAAAAGATTCTAAAAAAAAATTCTTTTCGATTGCTGTAATAAATTAAAATTTTTTTTTTTTATGCATTGAGTTGTTTTTTAATGTGATTGAAAAGCATAGCTTGTCAAACCACGATCTTGTCTTTTATGAGCTTACAAACTTGCATCAATATAAATGGAATGTGTCGAACGACACTGTTTCGCGTGAACATCGCTTCAAATATTTTTACCGAAAATGTCACCAAATTTGTAATTCTACTAAAAAATGAATATTAATGAAGTAATTCCAGTATTAGAGTAATTAATAACTAGATAGAAAAGAAACAAGATCTAAAAAAGTAAAATTGGAAAGAAATATTTAAGCACAGTAAACAATCCATCTTTGCAGCCTAAAGTCGTCACGCATTCACCCTCATCAAACCTAGACCTACCTCAACTCTCTTTTGCTTGATCCCTTTTCTTCTTATTTTTCTATCTCACTCTGTTAGCCCTTCTTGCCTCACTCATGCTCCCCACTGCCAGTTCACGCAATGCAATTTACCGTCTCCCTTGATCCCTCCAGCTTCATCGTACTCTTATGCTCTCTCACTTTCTCCTCTTCGCTCCACAAGCGTACGTGCCGTCTAGGTTTACTTGCCTTCTTTGTATCAGTTGCTCTCCCCACTTAAACGACTATAAGGGGTGAATGAACCTACCAAACGACGACCATGAAAACAGTCAAACAGAAAGAAAATGTTAGTTGCCAGCGTCAACAGATATTATTTTTCGATGTCATAAAAATTTAAAAACTCTTATCATTTACAAATATCATTGATGGTAATTTCGACTATTTATCTTTAATTCCAAATATTTTATTGGAAATTATCAAATCGCCAAAATTACAACCAAAAGTTTAATTATCAAAATTATCAGGCTTAAGGTTTTTGCGACAAAAGACTATTTTTCAGCTTTCGAAGGTTCATAAGTTTCAGATGTTGTAAAAATTAATTTTATGGAAAATAGAAAATAAAAAAAAATTTTGATATGAAATCAGATATTATATTTTATGCGCAATTATTGCAACGAAATATTCAGTTTTATTGATTCTAGAAACAAGAAAATAAAAATCTTGGATAAAAAGATGTTTTTCATTCAAGAATTTTACGAATTCAACGAAGCACTTTACTATTTTCAAACAAGATATGTTATCATCTATATGTCACCGAACAATTTCTTTCTCATTAATATTAATTGAAGATATTACCGATTCAAGAATACTAAAAACAGTTGAAATTTTGCTGCTTTTTACACCATCAAAAAAAGTCTAATATACGTTCCGAAGAAGTCCAAGCAAAATATTTGTTTGTGATTTTTTTTTTTTTAAATAAAATTTTTGCTATTTTTAATAGACACTTGCTTTTGATCAAAGTGAATGAAATTAAAAAAAAATGTAATTTCTGCATAGTTTTGAAAAATTGTGTTTTTCTACGAAAAAGGTGAATGTATCGATCAAAGATTTCAAATCTTTTAAGCCAAAGAAACGAGTCTTAAGACAAAAATTATTGAATCAAAATAACCGGTTTTCTTTAAAATAGTTTTCTTGGATCAAAAATATATCGTGAGTCAAGTAGTTTTTTTTTCAGAGTAGAAGTAAATGCATCTATATTTGTAACTTCATTGAAACATTTAAAAATATTCGAGAAATTGTGATGAAAAAATATCTAATGGATAAAATTAAAGTCAGAGCGCAGGAGTAAATATGCATGATTTTCCCACTGATTGGGTGTATTCGCGAAGCACAAATGTGCTCATGGTTGATAAAAAAACAACGTTATTTTGAATAGTCTCATTTTGGCTGACTGAAACTCTGTTAATGTATATAACGTATGCGTGAAGCCCTTAAAATGTATTGATTTTTATTGCAGAAATCGTCAAAAGGTTTGGAAGTATTTTTGAAATTAAAAAAAAAATTTTTTGAATTTGTGAATTTTTTTTAATTAGAAAGGTTTTATTTCCATGTTATTATTAATTTCTTGTCACCACAAAAACCATTTTGTTTCAAAAGAAACTTTTTTTCTCAACGTAGACTCAAACAAAGTTTGAGTCTGCGGACTAATTTACTGACTCATTATTCAAGCAACAAAATTTATTTGTGGTGCTTAATTTGTTGCTAATACGTTGCTCTATTTAGTATTCTGTTGCTTGTTTAGATTCCGAGCAATCATTAATAACATTCGTCGAAAATGAATTTTGTTACGGCTAGCTTGATGACGCTTAACAATTTTATTTTTTTGCTGAAGAAATGAAAATATTTTTGATTGGGAAAAAAACAACTTTAGATAGACAACTTACGATTTTTCATCCAAAATTATTTTTTTCCAATTCTAGAGAAAGAGAAAAATTTTTATTTCTTCAGCTAAGAAATTAAATTGTTTAAAATTTTCAACGAGTTACTTTCTTGTCACAGCAATGCCCATTTTTTTTAAAGAAAAATTTTCTCTCAGTATTAATTAATTTAAGATAGTTCTGCTAAAACAAGGTAAGAGATACACAGAAAGAAAAATTTCTTGACTGGAGAGCAAAATTCTTGGCTCAAGAAAATTTTCGGGTGCCTGAAGGAAGACCGAAGTTGTGTTGGCCGAAGTAAAAATTTTTCTTGAAATTCTATTCTTGGTTGAATTAATTTTTTTTTAATTCAAATTATCATAAATAATTGATACAATAAATTTTTATATTTGATCAAGATTTTTAGATACTTTAGGGAAGCAGCGCCACCTACTTCAGCTAAGAAAAAAATTTTCTCACCCTGAGAAAATTTTTCTCTTAAATATTTGATACCCATTTTAAATTATTTTAGTGTGCGATTTTACATATTGAATGAAAAAAAAAATGATGAAATATTATTTGATCTTCCTATTTGACATGTTAGTCAATAAAAATGTTAATGAAAATTTACTTCTATCGAGATATTTATTTTTTTGGAGCAAGAGAGAAATTTTCTCAAGACAAGAAAATTTACTTCTATCAAGAACAAAATTTTTTGGAGTAAGAGCCTGAATTTTCTCAAAACAAGAAGATTTTCTTGACGTAAATAAATTTTCTTGGATCAAGATACGTATTTCTTAAAGCAAGAGAATTAATTTTGTTGGAATAAGTGAAATTTCTTGTGTCAAAAAAAAAATTTTTTTTTTCGCTCAAGAAAATAATTAGGAAGAAAAATATTTTCTCGGTTCAAGTGAACCTTTTTTTCTGTGTACATTTCGGTGGCCAAGTTTTTGGATATTGTTACTGATTTGACCCGCGATCAAATCTTAGATATGTTATACTCTAACGCTCGGAACTTACCTTGGAGCTTATAATTATGTTAGTGTGTGTGTATGTGTGTGAATGTGAATGTGTATCAGAAAGAGTAAAAAAAGCAAACTCCTCACGCAGTCAATGCGCCTTACCAAGTGACGTACGCGTGTACGTGGAAACGTGCGCGACATGCGTGCCTCTACGTACAACGACGCGGGTAAAACTCATGTTAGTGTAGGGCTAGGGTCTGGTTTAACCAATAGCAATAAAGGAATTCGTGACAGCGCAGTTACATGGCCAATCGTGAGGCCCCCCTCACCGGGTTACTGACCTAGCCAACGCGTTAAATAACCCATCTTGAAAAGTACTGCGATACTCTTTATCCCTCTCTTATTTTCAGAGAGTAAAGAGTACAACTCGTAAGGTGACCAAATGTTTAACGATCCGGCGCATCTATTCCATAAATATTTTTAAAGATTCCTCGGATCGATAGCAATAACGCAATGACTCCAGATATCACCAGTGAATATATTCTTATGCTCATCATCATCATTATTAAAATATTTACTCTAGCTAATAACATTTCGAACAGATGTTAGAAGCATCATTTTTATTTTATCAATATACGAGCAGAACCTGTCACTTTTCAAAATGTGAGTTCTTTAAAATTTTAGATGCACACTAACTGTACCAATCATATTCATTTAACTAGAATTCAAAAAATTATTATTTCTTATTTTTTTTCGTTACTGCACAGCACACACAATATTACATGTGAAAATTACGGAAGTAGTTATATTAAGATTACACAATTATGTTTACATTATGTTGACAAAAAGGTATTAGCATGTATTGAGTTTCTCTGAGCAAAAATTGAATCTTATTTTACAAATTATTTTTATTTTAGTATTTTACTCTATGCTTAAATTTTATGTTTAAAGAAACTTAATATTTAGTTGAAAAATATTTTCAAAAGGGAAAAGTAAGTCCTATCTCTGCTTTATGACCCCGGACACTTGGGTCACACAAAGGACTCTTTTATTTTTCGGAGTTGTACATATATTTTAGTAAAACATCTGTAATTTTACGATTCTTAAGGAGAGGCTTAAACCTCATTGTGAATTTTTCTTATTAGTTTTTAAGTTAGTACAAACCGACTCTTTTAAGCGTAAGGACGCTTTTTGAAAACGTAGTCTTTTAAATAAAGACTAAATATATGAATGTTAACCACTGTGTATTTAATTTATAAATATAAAACCTAATAATCACGATTACCTATCTATAAATTCCAACAGCATATTTGTAGGAATTAGTCTGTAAAAATCAAATAGTCTATAGTTAATTATATAATTAAGAGAATACGAAAAAATTTAGTCTCCGGCGTATTTATATAATAAAATGAGTTTTTAAAATTAAATTTTGTATCATTAGAAAGGTCTTGACTTGAATTTAAGCCTTTTTGATGTTTCATATGATTTTCAGCAATAGTTAATTTATTATGATAAATTTTCGAAGTCGTTCTGCACTGAAAAAAAAAAA
>JZSA01005994.1:0-31357 GCA_000956155.1 Cotesia vestalis
TAACTTTTTTATTATTTGCAAATTTTATAGATCTCAAAAAATACTTCCGTTATTAAAAACAGAATTGTATCATGTCAATTTAGTTTTATATTATTGTATTTAAACTCAATAAGTATATAAAATTATATGAGGTCAAAACTTGTGTACAATTTTATATAAAATTTTCTCCTCCAGGGTTACTATAGTCATTATATTCTGTATTCAGTTTTGAGCTATAGAATATACTTATACCCATAATATATTTATAGAGCTTATAGTTAAAAACAAAAAGCTCAAGATTTTATTTCATTATTTTTTGCAGTACACAGAAAGAAAAGTTTACTGGAGTCAAGAAATTTTTTTAAAGCGACTAAATTATTTGTTTCCAAGAAAATTATCTTCGCTAGAAAAATTAAACTTCAAGAAAATTTCATTATGAAGTTTATTTATTTCTCGAATTTAATTACTGCGTTCCTTGTTTAACAACGGGTGGAACACATTAATTAAAAAACAATAAAAGTGATGAAATACTCGCAACAACCAGAGTTGAATAACATGAGCGAATTAAAATAGCTAAATGATAGATATATATTTTCGAGTGATATTGACCTCGAAAGTTTTGTTTTCAACTATCATATAGTTATCGTCTGAGTTGTATCATGGATACGCACGTGGATATATGTTTAGCTGTGCCGATGCACTTTTGGCTCTTACCCGAGTGTGATACGCTTAAGGTCATTGACGCGGTACACTTTTACTGTTAAATATAAACGGCATGCTTTGCAAATTAGTTTTAAATACATTTCATATTAATGCATCGAAATTTAAAGCTTATGTTAATACATCCCGAGGAAACATTATCGTTTTTTATGTTAAAATTTTATCTATGCTTCAATGATCCCTACTTTGAGAGATAATCAAGTTTGCGTTTGCGAAAAACAACAAAAAATATCAGCTTTTTTTTAACGACCATGAAGCTGCTTATATGCGGTGACTGACCTAAACTTCTTATGTTCTCAATGACTTCCAGCCAGCCCAAACACTTATGTGTCTACTGTCCAGCCTGAAAATATCGTGTATGTAGAGTGTTTTACGGGAACCACGACCCACCTCAATGTACTTCTTATTAAATGAATAATCGATCGATAATCAAACTTTTTTTTAAATAATTATTAAATAAAATTTTTTTTATTTTTAACATAATAATGCAACTTTTTCACTTATTACTTCGTTTGTATTTTTTACCACGAGCATTTTCTTATCTATTTATCAACTGTCTCCTGATTAGAAAGACTGGTTTGTAATTAAAAAAATTCATTTTTCATTTTTTAGGCTTAAGAGAAAGCATTTTATATAATTTAATTAAAAATTTAGCGAAAGTTTGGTAGGAAAAATTTTCAAAAATTCCCATCAAAAATAGCCTGATAAAATTTTATAAAATTGCAAAACATTTCAAATAATTTTATAACACTATTTCTACTATGAGATTTCATGAAAAAATCTAAAGTTTAATTTGTAAGGAAAAAATTTATGATCTCAAAAAAGTTGATTGAAAAGTAAGGAGAAAATTTTTTGTATAAATGTTTAATGAAAAAATTTCATTTTTTGGGTTTTGAACACTGAACTCTTCATCGATAATTTCATTACGCGGATCATTCGTCAAAGTGACATGTGTTGACTTAAAATGTTAGTGTGATTTTATTTAATTCCAAAAAATGGAAATTCATTATTATGAAGTTTTATTACGCGGATGAAAAAATTAAATCAATTTGAAGGAAAAAAATTTTCAATTATGAAATTTTAAAAAATTTTATCGTCTTATAAATCAAGTATAAAATTTTTTGAACCAAATATAATTTCCCGAAATTTAGAAAATTTTTTTATATTAAAAATCTTTTAAAACGATTTTTCTAATTCAAGATTTTTTCTTTTTAATTGAATTGGTTTTTATCAATTAATTAGTGGAGGTTTTTAAAAATTGCGAATTTTTACAGAATATTATACAATTTTATAAAACGAAAAAAATTATTTGATGACGGTTTACACTCAGGAAAAAAAAATTGAATCAAGACGAAAGATTCTTAAATCAAGTAAAATTGACTTAAACCAACAAAAATATTATAGACTAAAATTAATATGTTAATATAGTGAGAGGCAAAATAAATGGATGGCCTGAATGTTTTGCGTTCATCCGTATAGAGTGCAGCAAACTTGTGATTTGGCAAGAGCACTATAATAGGAAGAGTATGAAAGAGAGCCGTGTATAGTTCGCGGTTACGTGGGGAGTACCTATGTTAAATTATGCAGCGTGCATATTTTCCGGTCTGTTTGGTGGGTTTCAAAGCCTAACCGGTATAAACCAGCGTCACACGCGTACCGGGTGACTTGAAAGAAAAGACTTGATGCTAAAATAAAATTATTTTAATCATCAGAGCAAAATATATAGGTGGCCGAGTACCAAGTGAAGCTGTAGAAAAAAAGCTACTGAGCGAGTCGGTACATTTCTTTTTTATTTATCCACATTAGGCTCAAACTAATTTTCGTGTCCATGATATCGTACTTCTTGTTTTGATATTATAAGACATACAACTTTATAAACTTGACATTGAAAAAGAAAAAAAAAATTTTTTATGCCGTATATTTTATACAAAAAGATCTTGCAATATTTGATAAGCAAAATTTTGTTTGTCGAGATTATAATTTCACAGTTAATAAAATTCGGGAAACCTAAACTTGTATTCCCATCAGAAAATTTGATGTGAACAAAATTTTATTTCCCCATCAGCGAAAAAATATTCTGATCAGACTTGATATGTCCTGATGTGGCCATATCAAAATTTTTGATATAACCATATCAGGCTTGATATGATTTGATATGCCCATGTATAATTTTTGACAGGTCCTGATATGACCTGATATGGAAATTGGCCATATCAGGCCTGATACAGCTTGATCAGGCTTGATATGATTTGATCTGGCCTGATATATTTTTATCTGGGCTGACATAATTTGATATATCTATATATGATTTGATGATATGTTCTGACATAATTTGAAATGCCCGTTTACAATTTTTTGATATGTTCTGATATGATTTTACCAGGCCGGATCTGACTCAATATTATCAAATAAAGCCAAATCTGAGTGATAATTCTGTTATACGATCACTAGGTTTTTTAAGTCTACACAGAAAAAAGAATAAATTTGAATCAAGAAAAAAATTCATCAACCAAGAAAATAATTTTAAAGAGTTTCATTGACTTGGATCAAGACGGAAAATTCTTGAATGAAGTAAAATTTACTTAAACCAAGAAAAATTTCTAAGTTTAAGAATTTTTTTACTCAAATCAAGAAGATAAAATCCTTCAAAATTATTTACTTGATTCAAGTAATTTTTTGTTTCTGTGTAAGAATCGACTAATTTACATTTTTTAATTTTTTATTTAATACATTTTATGGCAGATTTACGGTATAAATTATAAAAATGGTAATATGTATAAATTAAAAAAAAAAATTTTTTAAGTTTCTCTAAAACCTCTTCAATTAATTTTGTACTGTTCAATTTTTTCACAAAATTTTTTTTAATTGAGAAATTGATATTTTAGAATTTTTTATTTATAAAATTAATTTTTTTATTAACTAAGTAAAAATAGATAAATTTGATGTATTTTTCGAATTACTCAACATTATTAAGAAATTAAAAAAAAAACTTACTGTTGTCGTATAACCAATCGGTTACTGTTTTTATTCGATTTATAATTTACAAAAAGTAATTTTTTTTTTTTTTATATATTAAATACTACAAGAAATTGATATTGTAATTATTTTTCATGCAATGTTATGCCAAATGAAAAAATCTTTTGTGTATAATTTACATCTTTATCATGAAATGTAATTTTCAGTTATTTATTTATGAATTTTTAAGATGATTTAAAAATTTTGGAAAAAATTTAAAAAATCCATAAAATATTTATAAATCTGACAACATATTAGTTAGTTACAAAGATGTCACTGTAGAGCAATCACATTTTCCGCACTGTTGAAACTAGTATTAAAAGTCTTCGATAGATGGCGCATAGCCGCGGAATTGTTCCTTTTCTAGATACTCGACTTTGAAGTGTTAAGTTCCAAAAAGAGTAATCTTTGGTACTCTTTAACAGAGTGTATAGGTTTTCGAAAAAAGTTGTTATGTACTAACAACTAAAATAAATTTTGTATCAACTACGAAATAGTGTCGTTCATATATGTACTAAGCAACTAAATAACATCAGAAATGATAAATTTTATTTATGCTTCAGGTTTGTCTACATCTTGATATGGCCATATCAGCCCTGATCAGGGCCTATCAAGTCTATGGCCAATTTTCATACAGAATATTTTTTCAGGGGCACACACACCGCGCGGTAGGACGTCCAGCCGATGATAGTCAGTACGGCTCCCTAGAACTTTAGAGTCCGAAGATACACGCCTCTATTTCAACCCTTATTTATGAAAGTTTTCACAACAAATACAAGTTAAGAGTAGTTAAAAATTTAAATGACTTAAAAAGAACTATAGCACACAATTCTAAACAACATATGTGCTTGGATAATTCTAAACTATCAAGAAATCGAGAACATACTTGTAAACAATAGACCTAATAGTTCATAGCATTACTTTGTACCAATGTGTGCTATGTTATAGACGCGATAGCTTCAAAAAAAATAAAAAAATTAAATAAGACTGTGAGAATTCTTACATATTACTTTTTTCGCGTATTAATACACATCATAATGTATCGATGAAAAAAGACATAATTGGATGCAAATAAATAAAAAGATTATTCCGCATCCAAACGGAAAAAATACTCTGTAAAATTTAGAGAAAAGCTTGTAAAATTTACAGAACTCTATCTGTAAATCGGCTTATGCATAATTTACAGAACTTCATACGTTATTTTTACGAGGTGAATTTTTTACTGATCGTAAAAATTTTTTTTCTGGAAATTAAATATGTTTTTAATTTTGAATTTTTTCAACATTTTGATTATTCCGAGTTTTTATTCTTTTTTGTTATATACATTTCAAAAATATATATTAAATAAAAAATTCATGTTGGTACTCTATAATGAAAAGAATCGATGAGTGTAATATCGGAATGAGCTGATTGCTTAGAAAATGTCAATAATTAAGAAATTACATTATCTCTTGTCAACAAATGATATTTTTCAAAACATAAACTTATTTCGATATTACACTCATCGAGACCTTCAATTTAAGTACTCACATGAATTTTTGACATATTTTATATATGTAGGAGCAGGAGAAATATTTTGTTGTAAATATTTTCTATGCTTCTACTTTAGTAAAAGTATTCGGTTTTAAGTAGTTTACGTTTCAAATTTAAGGATTAGATGAGTAACTAGTATTTCTGAAATGCTGTCACCAGATGTCAAAATATAATCACTCTGTCCGATAGTTAAGAATATTGTAGCTTGAGTGCGAGTGAGAGAATGAGCAAGAGTGTATGAAGTGTGCAAGTGAGCTGATTAGAGATGGGGGTGAGAAGGGACCGAAAGGCCCAAGTAATTTTAAGGGATAGTTTGTAAGTTAGTCTGATACCACCCAGGCTAGTGAGCAATCGTGTATTATTTCCCTTATGTATAAATCCATTATTATACTTTTAACAAATATCGCCTCATGTTGTAATTTATTTCAATTAATATAATCTAAAAATCTATATTCTACATATATTTCACAAATATTATAAATAAATATAAATTTTATATCGCACGGAAAAAAAAGTATTGTTAAAATGACTATCCAATGTATCTTCAAATGACGTTTCCTTAAAATAACGAACCGAATTTCTGATTTAGGGCCAGTTTTTCAATCCAGGATAAAATTTTATCCAATGATAAAATATATCTATATATTTAATATACATAGATATACTTGCAATGATAATAAAACTTTTTTCCTGGATTGAAAAACTGGCCCTTAAAGATTCATTTGTTTGATTTAAGCATACAGAGAATAGCTCTTGTAAATATATGTAGTTTCGTCAAAACAGGCAACTGTTTTTTTAACATGAGGATCTGTATAGTTGAGTCAACTAAACATTATGCCTAAAATAATGATACGGATCGTCATTTTGATGATCCGCTGTATAGCTAAATGGGCTATACAACGTATCTCTAAAAAAAAAAAAAAACTATACAGCATATAGTCAGAATAACGTCACGTATCTTTATTCTAACGATATTTTTCTCTCCGTGTCAACGAAAATGAAAATGATTTGGCACGTAAAATTTGTATCAGTTGAATAAAATTTAATTTAGTATGAGAACTCCGTACTTGAATGTTTTCCGGATTAGAATCCAGATTCGATCCGGAACCACTCCACTGAAAAAAACTCTGGATTCACTCTGAACGAGGAGTGTTAAATTACTTCACTCCGGTACTCCGAGTGATGGGAGTAAATAAGGAGTGAAATTAACTCCGAATTTTTTACAGTGTATAACAGAACTTTTTCTGTAGCTATCCGAGTCGAAAAAATGAACTTACATGAGCTTAAATCAATTGTTTTTTATAGCAGTTAAGCTTATTTAAGTTAATTTTTTCAACTCTGGTATGACAAAATTTTTTCTGTAATAATAATAGAACTCTAGTGTTATTATTACTGACAATTGATCGGAATTAATTGACAAGAGATTGTCGGGTCAGCATCATTGCAAATTAATTTATATCAACTTTTTTAATTTAAATTTTTCGGATTTTTTTACAGTATGCTTATAGACAAATTATTATCAGTAAAAAAAATTTTTCATTCACGTACAATAAAAATTTGAAATTTTTTATTAATGGATCATTATTTACAGTTTTTATTAAGGATTAAACTTAATTTTAATCCAAGAAATTGCTCTACAATGATAAGACAATACTTCCATAAATTTTTCAAAATTTACCAGTAAACCTTACAGAAAAAATAGATAGTTTTTACATAATCTCATCTGTAAAAATTATATTAAATTATAATCTTAATAGTATAATTAATATAACAGGTATTACATCTGAAATTAAAATAATATAATTAATAAAAGAGATAAAACCTATTTTAAAATAAAAAGTACGAAATGTAAATTGAAGTTTATTTTTTCGTTAGATTTTTTTATAAAGCATTAGTCTAGTACGTCAAATTAAACGAAATTTTATTAGCTTCAACGCGATATTCATATAAATATAGTATCTTTTTTTGATCAAAAATTATTTACAAATTAACTCACTGAATTAACTTTTAATTTGCTGTGAAATTATTTTGAAAGATAATTTTTGTAATTAGTACAATGTTTTATTAGATGTTTTGATAGATTTTTGTGTTCTTATTCTTCCATTCACTTATGTACAAGGCAAAGGGAAAGGTATGGCTTATGCTCTGTAACTCTTAAACAGATTCATCGAGTAAGATCGGCTTTCGTCATAAAAAAATGTTTCTAGTAATCTAATCTTTTCACAAAGTCAACGTTTTTATAAAATAAAAAATTTTGCGTAGTATTAACATAAATAGTATGTAAAAATAACACAATAGTGTGTTAAAAAGACTGTCTACACTGAAAAAAAAATGTTCTTGAATCACGTATATATTTTTGAAGAGCTCAATATTCTTGATTTGAGTAGAAAAATTCTTGATTTAAGAAAATTTTTCTTGATTTGAGGAAATTTTACTTAATTCAAGAATTTTTCGTCTTGATTCAAGACAATTACCCTCTTCAAAATTATATTCTTGGTTCAAGAATTTTTCTCTTGAATCAAGTTAATTTTTTTTTCTGTGTATAGATATAGTTTGTATGAAAAATTTGACAAATTTTAAATTTAATCAGCTCTATCAAGTATAGTCGAAATAGATATTCATGTCATAAGGCCGTGAAGTGACGGTTTTCTGACAGCGTCGATATTTTGATATGAGCTTAAGGTTTGTGGCGGGAAGGTCCGAAACGGGCGTAATTTTAACGTTCGAGGCGTAGCCGAGTAGTAACTGTTTAAAATTTACTCTCAATCATTGGTTGGTACACTAGAATGTGTTTTTTTTTACAATCTCTCTCAATTTCGGCTGGGTGTACTCGAAAAGTTCGTAAAAAAAAGGAGGGGGTAAAACTTCACGGCCTAGGCCGTGAAAAAAAGACGGTATGGTAGAGTCTCTAGTAAAGAGTCCCTTTATGAACGCCACCCAGCGCTCAAAAATTGAACTTTTGAGTATAACAAAAATTTAACTTTTGTAAAACTAACTTTCAGTACCTTACAATTTTTTTTACTACTTTTATAACCATAATTTCATAGTTTTCTGATTTTTAAATGTTTAAAATCGATCGCATAATAATTTTAAACCACTGTAGATTCGCGAAAGTAAAAGATGTTTTTCCCGCTCCTCTGCGAAGAAATAGTCACAGCACTGATTTATATAGTTCGGACTATATAATGACAATAAAAGAAGTTAGCGTGCTTGTATAATAGTGAGATGTAATGCAACAGAGAATTGAGTCTTTTGAACACATTAGTGAAAAATTTACCAAGAAATAAATAGATGATGAAGAACATTCAGTTATCTCGTTGAGAAAAAAGAATACTGGTAAAACACACACCTCTGAGTGTAGGGATGATTACACAATAATTACCATGCATAATCAGCAAACCTATTTTTACAAAAATAAGAGAAAAGACAAAAATTTTCAACTTCATTAACATATTTATTCCAAGCTTTCGCCAGACAATATATATTATATTATAAAAATGTCATATTCTAAGCGCTTATTAACAACATCTTCAATTAAAAGAAAAATATTAACTGAGAAATTTCGATAAAACGCTTAATTTAAAAAAAAAAAAAAATTGAAATTTAATTTTTTTCAATAAATTAAAAAGGTTATGTTAATGTTAATTTAAAAGTCTTCCAAATAATTATTTTATGATTCTTAAATGAATAATAATTATTTTGATGTTTTATTTAATAAAAAAAATAAACAATTCAGTCTACAGAGTTTTTTTTCATAGTAGAAATTTCAATCCCCACCATCAATAGAAAAATCAATGAAAAATGATGTATTATATTTATTTCATAGAAATAATTGACTCTTGTATACGTGCTGTAGGATAACTATACTTTCACTGATGTAGGTTACTCATTTGATTACTCAATAAAACAGGTTGAATAATTGTAAGAATTTAACCTTGAAAATAAATAGTTTAATAGAATTTTTCTACCTATAAATATCATATGGTGCTTTTCCCTTATTTTGAAGACTTGAATATCGCGGCTAAGGAGTATATACCTTAAATTGAAAAGATAAACGTTTAAATTATAATTGTAAGTATAATTATTATGCACAGTAAAAAATTTTTCGTCATTGTGTAGAGTGTTAAAAATATGTGAGTAGAATATTACACTCTAGTGTGTAGAATTTAACATTCTTATGTGTTGATTTAATTATTTAACACACTAGAATGTTAAATTCTACATACTAGAGTGTAATATTCTACACACAAATTTTAACACTACATAATGATGAAAAATTTTTTACCGTGTGATGAAGGTATAAAACCTAGATTATCTTATTACTTAACTAGCTGTTACTCGCCCGCTTCGTTGGACATTTTATAGAATTGTATTTTTAGATCTAAATTTGAAATTTAATTAGAGTATTGTTTTGACTTTCACAAATTCTAAATTTCATCGAATTAGCATATACCTTTTATCCATGTAATTATTCCAGCTAATATTCATTGTAACTTTCAATGTGCAATCATTATAATGTTTGCGTGGCTTTTTTTCAAAAATGAATAATAATTGACACGAAGAAAAAAATTTGAAATGAGAATTTGGAGTCTATAGGAGCTATAGCTTGGAAATTAAAAATTTTTAATGTTAACACCCACCTTCGCAAACCCCTGTGAGATGAGCTATCGTAAAATTTGCCCATAGACTTTTTCTACATCTCTTACAGAAGATTTCTACCAAATTTGGAATCGATAGGAGCAATAGTTTAAAAACGGGAATTTTTCATTATTAACGTCCCCGCAATCCTCTTTGGGGTAAAATATCGTAAAATTCGTTCATAAATTATTTTTTCATCACTTACAGAAAATTCCTACAAAATTTGGAGTCTGCAGGAGTCATAGCTTGAAAATTAACAATTTTGATTGTTAATATCCACCCCCGCAACCCTCTGTGAGGTGAGATATCGTAAAATTCGTTTATAGATGATTTCTACATCTCTTACAGAAAATTCCTACCAAATTTAGAGTCAATAGGAGCTATAGTTTAAAAACGGGAATTTTTCGTTGTAAACGCCTCCGCAACACCCCTTGTGGGTAGAATTTCGTAAAATCCGTTTTTAGCTGACCTCTACTCGGCGAAAGGAATATTCCTGCAAAATTTCAAGTCTCTAAGTCTTATAGTTCCAGAGATATCGTGATGAGTGACTATATCTATAGAAAGTCTCTTATATATAGATAGAAGATAAATTACAACTACGGTTAACATAATAATATCCGACTATTATCGCCGATTAATTAATTATTTATTTATTATTTTTTTTAATGTACATGGTCATATCATAAATGATTGTATATAAAAATTTGTGTGACTTGAAATTTTTGTCACTTTATTATTCATAAAACTATGTTAGAATTAATTTCATTTTGTTTCAATTATGACTTTTTTTTCCTTAAAAAAAGTTAATTTTGAAATAAATTCAAGTGATGTTGGCTTAATTGTGACTTTTTTTGTCTTAATTTAAATCAAGCCAGCCCTGATACAAAACCAAATGATTTTGACTTGATTTTTTACTTTTTTTTTGTCCTAAATCGATCCTAATTAAATTAAAAAAGTCGAAAGTCAGTTAAATGTTATGAAAATTTTACACTCATAAATGTAAAAATGTAAGGATTTTGACTCAAATTTCAAATTTTTTTTGACTCGGGTTTGGTGAGCTATCAAAAAAATTATTTTTCATTTTGAACTTACAATTAACTACAATACTAAATATCCACCGTTCACATCAATATTTCCGTGTAGTGACGTAGTTTGAAAAGTTGGATTAAAATGTTATATTAAAATTAAAAATAAAAGTCATAATAAATATGGGGGAGTGCAAAGAACCCGGAAGTTGTGTCTAACACTATGCGCGTGAATGAATGTCAAACCAGGCATAAGTTCAAGGAAATGAGGATAGGTGTTGGTTATTATAAAGGGTTAAGAAAACTGGAGACTGGAAGTAAAACTAATTCCCTTTTTCATATTATTTATATCGAAATAACCAATATAATATAATAACTACGAAGCTAAAAGTTTACGTTACTCGGAGTAAGTATCGGGGAAGTTAAAGCTTTTTAAAAAACATATTTCTCAATATCTTCATTGATATCCCAGAGCATGAACAAACTTAGCTCGGGTAGGAACAGTATAGACTGAAAAAAAGTTAGCAGCGGGTCGCAATACTTTTCCGTGAGACGGCACCGAGTGCCGTCGGCCCTGAAGGGTGGGCTTGGGCTGGACTGGCGGGTGTGCGTAGGGTCAACGACCGCAGTTGAGAGGGCTTCTCCCTACCTCGTCGCATGCTTTTGCATTTTCCCTTCTCGTTTCTTTTTCATTCTCTCCTCGTTTGCTCATTCTGTACATACACTCATCTGCGTTCTCTCTTGAACTGTATGTCTCAGTGAATCTGATGGGCGTAGATTGGGACAGGTTAGATTCAACTTAGGGTTCAATATCGAGGGAAAATACGAGCCTTTATTTGATCGCTCACTGTACTTCCTGCGTTCTGCCTTCTGAGAATCCCGTTGGGGTTTGTTGCCAGCGTCAGTTGATTGTGAGTAAGCTACTCACTGAATAATAGTCCCTCTATACCAAATGTACATAAATGTCTTTCGAAATAGATTTTAATTCGTAAATGAGTGGATTCAGTCCATACTCGACGATATAGACAAGAAAAAATTAACTAAAACTGAAACACTTGCATTTGTATCGTCAGTAATCGGCAACGATGATATCCAAAAATTTTTAATTATTATGTTATGACCATAAATTTCTATTGATTTAAAAGAAATTTTCATTCAAGATAGCAAATCTTGATCCAATAAACTTATTTTGAGTTATTTCTTGTCTTGGTTTATAAATTCTTGAATTAAGATCTTTATATCTCCGTTTGATAACTACGTTCAATTGATTGAAAAGTTATCTTCAGTTGATACAATCAAATTTTTCATCCAAGAATAATTCTTTTGAAAGCTCGTAGTTACCAGGAAAAAACTACTCTGTAAAATTAATGAAAAAGTTTGTCAAATTGACAGAATTTTATCTGTAAGTCGGCTTATGTACAATTTACAAAACTCAATGTATTATTTTTACGTGGTGAGTTTCGTGATTTTGAATCTGTAAATGTAACATGAATCTTTAATGACAACAAAACTTTTTCTGTAACTATGACAGAATTTTTTCTTTAATTATAATAGAACTTTTTTATTATTATTACTGAAAATTGATCGTAATTAATTGAAAAGCGCTAGTCGTGTCAGCCTCATAGCAAACTAATTTACATCACTTTTTTGAATTTTTTTCAACCTTTTAATTTTTTTTTTTTAATTTCACAGTGTACTTCTGGACAAATTATTTTTTTTATAATCAGTAAAAAAATTATCCATTCGCACACAATAAAAGGTTGAATTTTTCCATTAACGGATCAATGTTTACAGTTTTTATTAAGAATTTAACTTAATTTAAATTCATAAAATTACTCTGCAGTGATAAAATAATACTCTTGTAGATTTTACAGAATTTATCTAAATTTTACAGATTGTATACTCTGTCAATTTTGCAGACTATTTTCAATTTAAGTACAAAAAAGGTTTACTTAAACTGAAAAAATTTTCAGAAGAAACGAAGTTGTTTTGAAAGAAAAAGAAATTTTCTTGAGACGAAAATTTTTGGCTTTTTCATTCAAGAGATATAATTAATTGATTGATGCAAAAATATTTTAAAACAAGCACGCAATTTTGTATAAAATCTTTTGCTTGAATCAATTTTTTTTTTTTATTGTAAAACTATAAATGGGTGCATTAGAACAGATAGCTTGGATATCAATGGAACTGTATAGTAGTATTGTATACGTAGTAAAAGCAATGCAAGACAGTATATACACGGCAGATCATGTTATATAGTAGTGCTCTTGAGGCTAAGCTGTTACTTAAGCATGGGACTTTGGTACGCATTATTCTGACGTATAAAATGACTGAAATTATGTAGAAACTGAGGAAAATTCTAAATTTATAGCTTAGATAAACGATTGACAGTTTTGAATCAGAGTATCTAGAAATACTAAAAAATGAGAAGGAAAGAATATTTTGTTGTGAATAATTTAAAAAAAAATATGTAAAATGCATTTATGTAAAGCATTTTTTTTTATCAAAAGTATTTTTATAATGTAAGAAATGGTTAATTATCCCAATTTAGTAAAAGTTATTTTTACGACAACAATATATTGCAAATTTGAATGAAATCGATTTTTAGATGATGATTGTAGTAATTTATCGAGGAGATTTACGAATGAAATTGGCCAAGCTTATTAAATAAAATACTTTTAAATTGAATGAATATGACATGGTCTACTCTATAGACTGAATTTAACTATTAGCCAGATTTCGATAATTTTCAGAAGTAATCGAAAGTACGAAGATAATACCCAATAGTACTTAAATTTCAAATCAATATCTTTAAAAATCGTAATTGTCAATAAGATTATTATTATTAGTACAAATGAAGCATTTAAACTTATTTTGTTGGATAATTTTTTTGCAGTGTTCTTCTTTAGTATTCTATGCAAACACAGTAACAAGAGACGACATAGAAAGCCGGGTCTAGCGGAGAAAAAGTTGTAGAAATAAGCACAGCTCATTTCTCCGAAAAGAAAAATTCATCCCTGAAGAAAATACAGGCAATAACCTTTGGATCTCAGGGGGATGTCCGAGGAAGAGGGAATGGAGGAGAGTAAAGGATAAAATGATGGCGAAGGATATCAGTAAAAAAATAAGTAAGGAGTTGGGGGCCGGGGTCGGGCTCGGGGGGCTTGAAGGGGTAGCGGAGAAAATTCGAGAAGACAGGTATATAGATGTCTACCACAGTAATATGGAAGGATGGAGAGGTTGATGGCTAGAAAGAGAGTCGAATAAATAAGAGAGAAAAAAAAATGAGGGAGTGCGCTGGGAGACAAGAGGGTGGTGGTGGGTTAAAGGTAGCGGGCCAGAACCTCACTTTATTTTTATGCAGTTATTGATCTTCGTGGAAGCCGCTCGTCGTTCTCCTGTTACCCTTCTTCGTAGCCCCGTTCTCACTCTCACCCTTTTCGCCGTTACTTTTTTTTCTCACTTGTGCGACCGCGCACATAGCTTGTCTTTGTTTCGCGTACGTTGTCTCATTCGCTTACTGCCTCTAACTCTTTCCCTTTCTCGCGCGTCAACTAACCCACCCCAGTTCGCTTCAGGGTGGCGGGTAACTAGCTTATCAAAAAATGGGCGTTGCCGCCTCCTCTACGGCATCTTCCATTGTGACCCGCACACCTGTACATTTTTCTCTCCTCACTTCTTTCTCTTGCTCTTGCTCGAGCTCTTGCTCTTCCTCTTACTCTGGTTCTGGCTGCTCTGGCTCCGCAGATCCGGCAATCCATGAACCTGGAATGAGGGCTTGAGGGGTATTTGTGTGTACTTGTGTATACTTGTGTGTATGTGTACTTGTATAAGTTACAATCATGGATTAATGGTAATTGGTTCGAATCGATCGAGCCTAACATCCAACTACTATTATACACCATCTAACTAAACAGATACCTCGAGATGTAATGGTGTTCCGAGTAGAGAGTAGAGGAAAGGGATCAGAATCTGGATCAGAATCAGGATCAGGATAATCGACGACGGTGTACCCGATGGCTCACTTATATTATATCGTAATCGGCAGGCTGTTATGTAGTACTGGTTATATATAATATAATATAATACGATACGGGATACGGGGACTGGCCAACTAAACCCAAGTTGCGCTAAATTCACTTTAACATATATTATGTAAATATTTATACTATATATATATATATATATAAATATATTTTAACTATAATAGTAAGGAATAGGAAATAACGACTATTAATTTAATCTGATATCTCTAATGTCTTCGGTACAGTATTTTTAAAAACACACAACTTCTATCTCGGCGGGGATTTTTATTAAACGTTATTTTATTTTTAAAAATCATATGTGTACATAAATATTATCATTTATCCCGTTGAGATAGTCGATAGGTGAGTGGGGATAGGCATGCGTAACCACTTTTTTGTACATCGCTTTTTAAAATAATGATAATAATAATAATCTAATGCAATGCATTTTGCCTTTTACCTTCTCCTCCTCCTCCTCCTCCTCCTCCTTTTCCCATCCAATTTATTCTCTATTATATCTTATCTGCTACTTTGGAGGCTCATATTCTTTATAAATTTCGAGTCAAATTAAAATTATTTTAAGAAATAAACCAACCGAGTTTTAAAATAATCATATATATACATCTATATATTTACCAGAACTTTGGAGCTTGAGTAAGTCTCAACTGTTCTCTCTGTCTGAAAATAGAGGAGTAACGAAGAAGGGATGACTATGCCCTCGGCTCCGTAGCAACAGGCATCTGTTGCGATAGAAAGACGCTGAAGATAGTCACGCCATCTAGCTACATCAATTGGCTTTTCCATTTTTATGTGATACAATGTTTCACGCATATTAAACTAATATCATCTTCTTCATCTTTTTTATGCATTTCAGACAAATTTTTCACAATTATGGATTTTGTCTGATATACATTACGTCACTATGATTTATCTGGTCGACGGAATCGTTTGATAACTACATAAACCGGGAAAGTTGCTTGCTTGTGTGATCAGAACTAATTTCTAACTATTAGATAAGTATGAAATTCGGTATCGAGTAATATTTTGACCCGAGTCGAAATCAAGCGTCTCCATAGAGTGTTAGAGATATATTTTGTTTTAATTCAAAGTCCTTGAGATCTTAATGTCTAAATTGAAGAATCTATTTGAATTCTAGTGCTTTGTATGTCCACTTTATAAAATTCGAATAAAGTAGCTTCTTGATAAGTCTTCGAGAATCTCAATGTATTTAAGAAACTTTGTAATGACTCAACAAGTTCTCAATTCTACTCGAAAGTAATGTTTTAATGAATCACCAAAGTTTTCATAAATAAAGTAAATGACCATTCGAATGAACGAAGAAAAACGTACCTCTAAAAGTTTATTCTCTTGGAATTTTGTATGCGACTTTTCGCTCGAAAAGTATTTAAAATATTCAAAATACAATTCAGCATTATTTTGCATTGTTTCGAATTAAAAAATAATTTTGTTCGATAAATAGTAAAAAATTTTTTTCCAAATATTTTCATAACATTTTTGTCACGAGTTAATATTATCTTTGACTAATTTCAAAAAAATTTTTTATCTTCGACAAAATATCTACTTTGGATCGAGACTAATTTAGTCCAAAAATTTTTTGGTTAAACTAAACTATTTTTTGTCTAATTATAGATCTAAGATCCTGTTTTGAACTTATTAATTTAATTAATTATAAAGTTGACATTCTCCCAGAATATACAAACATGTTATATACAATCTAATCTTCGAATGTAATTTTAACAAAACTCTGATATGTTTTATAGATATTTTAAATGATTGAAAGAGTTCTCAAGCTGAAAAAAAAAATTTTCTACTCAGAATTTTTTTTTGATAATCAAAAAACTTGGAATTGTATTACTTAGAAAACGTGATATTTTGATGATCACAATAAGTTTACTGATTATCACAAAACCTAGGTATACTGATGATTAATCCCTAAACTTTAATTCACTACAGTCAGATGAATGAACAGACAATGTGATGTTTATAACCGCCTTTTACTGACAGAACTCAGTTTACTTAAAAAACTAACAAAACAAATAAAAATAAAAATTAAAAGTGTAAAAATAAAATTTTTCCAAGCTAACATCAAGAAAAATAGTTTGATTCTATTTTCACCAATGCCTAAATCAAATGAACTGACTAACAGTGTTAAAAGTTCGACGGCAGTGACAACGTATATATTATAGTGTTACTGCACAGGAGTTATATATCTTGAATTGACTAACATTTTGATAATTACAATACGCGGTATTTTGATTATCAAAATACCTGATATGTTATTAACCACAATACTTATTTGATTATATATACTTTGTATTCTGATTATCAAAATACTTTTTTTTTTTTTTAATGCATAGAAAATCAATAATAAACCAATTTAAATGGAAACACAATAAGTGTACACACATTTGTCTATTTAATTTATGTTAATAAACGAATAGCTGAGTTCTAAACTTATTTCAACCTCTTAAACAGATCGATAAAATTTTCATCATAACATGAACACATATTATAAATTCAAATTTTCTCAGTCGAGAAAAGTTAACAACACTTTATTTTTATTTTAATTTCCAAACAAAATTATCGTTGGGCCAATTGAGATTTTCCTAATTAAGCCCAAAAGTATATATATTGCTATATATGTACGCTGAGAAATTCTACACGAATTTATACTCAAATTGGAAAAAAATACGTCTCACAATCAGCAAAATGAAAATCTAAGATTAAATCCCTATAACTATAAATCATTTTTAAAAAAAAGCCTCTATGGGTAAGTCACACAAAGTATTACCGCAATGCAAATCATGCTAAGATACATAACGCTTTGTAGTGAGAACTCTCTACGGGTGGTTGAATCTAGTCAATCTAAACTAATCCTATGATTTATAATGTTGTCGCAACACTTCTGATTCGAAATATTAACCTTATGAAAATTATTTAGAGATGCAATCATCTAGAAAGTTCATATGTTAAATTGTCAATACACAAAATCGGTGCACGGAAAAATGTAAACTGTAAAATTCACTCGGATTCCGGTTAATTTTTATCGTTCCAAACGGACATCGGGGTGGCAAAAATATAAATATTACAGAACTCAATGTAGAAAGTGTAGAAGTGTAGTACAAAAGTTTCTGAATCACTTCATGTGTCTATATATGTCGATTAGGTTGTGCTAAAATTGAATTTCCGTGGAGGACCTTTCAAAATTGAAATTTTGAGTTCTGCTTTTAACAGGAGCTGTGTTTGGGCATTCTCTGAGATATTTTAGGGTGAGACGATTTATTTGATTTTTACAAAATTTTTAACAAGAGCTTTATTTCAGCGGAAATACCCAAACAAAGCTCCTGTCAAAAGCAGATCTCAAAATTCCAATTTTAGAAGGTCCTCCACAGAAATAGAATTTTGGCACACCCCAATGTCCATAATAGAAAATTTTATGTAGCCAGATATGATATGATATGTCCATATACTATTTTTAATATGCCCTAAATTACGCATGAAAGGATTGATTGTAAACTGGTCACGTTAGGTAGTGCTGAAAAATCCCGACAGAGGGCGTATTGTCGCTGAATCGTCTTCTAATAGGAGAGTAAAGTTTGAAGTAATTGTTATAAAATAAAAACAATTTTCTTCTTTCTTTCCTGGGGAGCTTATTTGACATTCAATAATACATGTTAATTGACTGATACTTTTCTAGAAAAAAAAAAAATATTTGTATAATATATATTTATAACAAATATAAATATATGTTAATTGACTGATACACACAAAATTCGAATTTAAAAAAAAAAAAAAAAAAAAAAAAAAAAAGAAAAAAGAAATATATGCACAATAAATTATTTTTTAAATCTCATACATAGCTTGATATGGTTATGTATAAGAATTGGCCACACACGGCCACACACGGCCAAAAAGAAAATTTTTTCCGAGGACATATTCAATAATCAATAATATTCCTTTCCCCCTTTTATTTATTAAAATGATAATTCGAATAACAGCGACAAATCTTGGAGACTTATGTATAGAAAACTTGATGCGTTGAAGGTTCTAAAGATTACTACTCGTAATTCTTTCAGTTCGAATGACTAAGAAACAAATGAGATTCATGTAAAATATCTTTGAACTGAGTAAATCATTGATATAGTAAAAAATTTTGAGTATTACTGTTGAATATGGCCGGTGTTGAAAATAATTGTATTGATTTTTAACTTCCCGCTGAGAAAATCGAAGATTTAAAAAAATCGGGAAGTTATTGGTTTTACCCTGTTTTGCAAAAATCGAGTTTTCATCAGATCCCCGCGTGTGAAGGTCGCAGGAAGCTTCCCTGATTATCCCCGCGAGGGTATCACTCGAAGAGCTCAAAAGTAATATTTATAAGTGTAAAGGCACTGAAAAAATTTATTGTTTTCACTACATTATACCATATCTAAGCATTGTAATTTAAAAATGACCCTGTCATTGGTCATTAGACTGTTGGGTCTTAGCTAAATAAATAAATAAAAAGTATAGGAAAGCTATGTCTTTGAGCTCGGAGAGCTCGAAATAGCACATAAATTATATTTTTGAGCTCGAAGAGCTTAAAAACGTCATAACAGTGCAATTTTAGATACAGAATTAGCGGGAAGTTGCAGGGATGACCTTTAGGGTCAACCGTTTTCCAGATTCTTTTGTGTTAAATTGACACTTTTTTTATGCTTTTCATTTTTTAACATAAAAAATGTGTTATTTCGTTTTTTGTTACGCACTAATAGTTTGTTACACAAAAATCAACATTGATTTAGTAGTAAATTGTCAATAGCAACACATAGTTTGTGTATTGACGCGTTCTTTTTTCGGTTTACGCGACAAAGCTCTAAATTAGTAGTTGCAGTGAGATTACTCACATTTATTTATGATATCAAAGAATTTATTTGATGAAAGTGTTCATTTTCATGAATTTGCAAAGCTTGTTTCTATTTGCAAAAATTTTTAATAATCGGTATTAACACACACTACATTGTAGCTCACAGTAATGAATACATTATAATTCCATTATATAATCTCGAATTTCTACATGATTATTTTATTTAACTAAAAAGAATTATTTGAGTTATATTTATTATAATAAACAACAAGTAATAACTTTCAGATAATTTGTTATTTTTTTTTTGCTTTCAAATTAATATAAAATTAAATTAAAACAAAATAATAAAAACTTTTTATACTTGATTTATTTTCGTTAACTTGTTGACATGAATGAAAATATATAGTAAACTATTTTTCAAATAAACAACGTGAGTCTCTTTCCATCAAATTATTTAATTAAATTTTATTTTAACACAAAATTTTACACAATTTTTTACTGCATGCAGATACAATTGGTATCAATCATAAGGAACAGAGCACGATTCTTGAAAATAAATAAAAAAAATATTTCTAAACAAGAAATAAAAGAACAAAGAAAAAAATATATTAATAACAACAATGAAGATCCAGTATTGTGATATATAATCTTTCTCTTTCAATCTCTCTTTCTGTCTCGCTTTCGTACGAACTGTCTTTGACTCGTGCCTTGGTATAATAAATTTAATCAAACAATCTATTTTTTTTTTCTTTCAACTTGAAATTTTCCAAAATTATATTCTCTGTATAGATTTTCACTATTGACATTGAATTAGTGATTCTTGTCAAAAGATCATATGTATATAATTCAGTTGTGAAGTGATAAACTAACTATGCTGAGATTAAATTTGTCCTTCTATCCTAATCGAAATGAGTATTTCTGTTTCGCTTTTCAGCTTAAAAACAATGACATGAACCATTTCATTTTAAATAAAATTTCATTTGGTTTCCGTCTTAGATCTTTACACTATATCTGCGAAGATCAGTGACTCAACGAGTCTATCTGGTCAAGTACGAACTTATCTCTTCTGTCATAATCTTCAAAATAAAATTTATCGACATGACAATGCCTCGTGTAATTTTATGATTTTTTCTTTCACAAATTTTTTTAAGCTCTTCAAAATAATAAAAAAATTTTACCACTATGGTTATTAATATAATAATTTATTATGAAAAGATTTTTACAGCCAGCTTAGTATTTCTGCGAAACAACATGACTGGCCAACGAGCTTGAATTAAAAATTTATCATTTTAAGATTTTACACACAAAGAAAAAATTGATTTTCGCTGCATGCTACATCACTATTCATAAAGTACTTATTTATTATATACATTAGAGGTATAAGAAGCGCGGTATCTCTCACCCGCCGCATCGATTCTTCTTTTAGTCTATAATAAAATATTAAAATAATATTTCTCGTAAATATGAAAACTTTTAAGTCAAGAAAATTTTTTATCAATAGAAAAAACTGCAATTAAAACCTAATACACTTACTTTCAGTAAAAATATATAAATTTTATTGAAGTATGTCATAAATAATTATTTATTAAAAAGATTATTTAGAATACACATCTAGTTTCTTTTCAATTTATGTTTAAATTTATGTAAATTCACCATCAGTTCCAATGAACGAAAAATAAAAAAAGTTATGATGCATCATGTTAATATCATGTATCATAACAAGTGGCAACTGATTTCGTCACAATTTTAATATAGTTACATAAACGTTTATTTTTCATAATATTAATAAAAATTTTAATAAAATAAAAATACATTAAATTAAGGTAATCTTTGTTCCGATTTAAACATATTTACAGTTTTGAATAAAATGTTATCATTTATATTATAGAGATTAGTAAAAATTTGATCACAATGCAAACTGGTAGCGTGACACAACTTATGCGTGCATATTAATGCAATATGTTTGTCGCGTCACCTAAAAGCGCACCAATATAGACAGTATATTCCCGACAGGCAGGCCGTGTTATCATAACCCAGTGACGCCAAATATTGATTTTGACGCGAATACACACCAATAAAGAGTTTGTTCTCGTACAACTCAAGCTTATATTCACTCAACTAATTTAAATTGTTACTGTCATATTTTTTAAATTGAATCTATAAAATAATTATTGAAATTATTTCAAAAATATTATGACTGACATCCGCTAATTTTAAAAATATCTACACTCATTGAGATTGAGTGAATTTGTTAGTTCACCTAGAGATAAATAGTTATCATAGATCAAAATCTTAAGAGTAAAACCGCAGATAATTACTATAATTAAATATTAATGTTGTGTTCAAGAGAATTAGGAATTATAGATATAATACCGTGGAACGCGGTACGTTGCATTAAAAGTATGTTGTATTAAGTGATAATGATAAATAATAAAGAATATTATTATTATTGTTGTTATTATTATTATTCAAGCAGCAATAAATTTGATTGTTTGATAAGTAACAACTGTTTGTATCACATAATTATCTTCATCCATCGAAAAGTGGATATTTCTGGACGTGTCCTTGATTTCACAAAACAACGAAAGGCGCGCCCTCGGTGCATTATTGGCATCAAAGGGGGGAGATGTAAGGATTGGGCGAACGTGTGGACTTGGCGACGTCGCCTGAGTGAGAGAGAAGGTTAACATCGGATAATGCCAGAGGAATGCGCATTTCCTGCGGACCGAATCAATTGTGTGTCCAAGTTGTTCCACACGGGTCTTTTCAGACCGATGTTTTTACGGTTGGTTAGTACCGTTGCATGTGCAACTCAGTATAAAAGGGGGTCATGGTACAACCCAATAGCAATAATAATAATCCAAGAATTATAAGTTTGCATTCTGGCCAAACTGTCTCTAAATCTAAAATCACTGAAATTATGTACGCAACGAGTACATTACTAGCGAACTCTGACGTAACTATTGAGAAAAATTTACAGTCACGTGATAAGCAGCTGAGCTAAAAGAGCTAAATGCTTGAGTTATTCATGAGTGGTTACTTATCGACAGATAGTAAGACACTGACTGACAAACTCTTACTATCAATCGACTCTGTAGAAAATTATGTTAACTCTAGGTAACCCTTATTGTGATGGTAACTTGGCGGATCTACTTGCCGGAGTTTTTAGTTATTTTGACGGCAGGAATTGGAGAAAACAACCCTGACAGCCACCTTACCTATAACTTACTGTCAATCTACGTCCGTAATTTGAAGCAAACTTGACGGAAAGAGTTGGCAAAGCAAGCAATTACCTATTAGTTACCTATAACTTACACTGCAAATAGACGTCAAAACTTGCTGTACAAGTATTTCTGTCAAATTGTAGTAAAGTTGAAAGGAAATTTAACTACAAGTTTGATTGTTTCGGCCGTAGATTTCCGTCAATTTGCTTACAATTTCTGTCGAGTAAAAAATTACCGCTAACTTGATGTCAAGTTAACCGTAACTGCTAAAAGTCAACTACTTACTGAGAAAGCGCTGGCTATCAGGGAAGGCTGTGGTTTATTGACAGGAAATTTCTACGCAACAACTTTAGCTTGATATCAGAAGTTATATACGTACAATTTATTAACGTTTTCAAGTTGAGCGGAAGGAATCTCGATGTTTTACCGTTAGACGGAAAAAGAAATTGCTACTGAAGCTATGGAATTGCTATCGAAAATTACTTCAAATTATAAAAAATGTATTTTTTTCATTATCCATCACTACTTTCTTAACTTATGATTTTTTTAACTTCCCGCTAAAAAAATTGAAAATTTTAAACAATCGGGAAGTTATTGGTTTTACCCCGTTTTTCGAAAATCGAGTTTTCATCAGATCTCGACGTTTGGAGGTCCTAGAAAGCTTCCCTGACTATCCCCGCGAGGGTGTCACTATGTCTGTATTATGTATGTATGTATGTATGTATGTATGTATGTATGTATGTATGTATGTCTCTTATAACTTTTGAACGGTTAAACCGATTTCATCGCAGTTGGTGCCATTCGAAAGAGCTTCACTGAACTTAGATTTCCTGAAAATTTGAACCGATTTGGACCGATAGATTTTGGATACAAGGATTTTTTCAACATTACTCCGACATTTTTTGGAATAACTTTCAAACAGCTCGACCGATCGACTTTAAAAACTAATCAACTCTTAACATCACAAAACCGCGTCGATCGCTACCAGTCCGGTCGAAATCGGCTGATTCGTTCGTGAGTTATCGTGCACGAAAGAAAACCGATAAAAGTGTTTTTTCGGGATTACTCTGAAATTTTCGATTTGATCAATAGAAACCTGAAAATCTCTGATAAGGATGATGAAACTGCGTCGAATGCCGCCAACTCCGTGAAAATCGGTTGATCCATTTAAAAGTTATTGCGAATTGAAAAATCCAAAAATAGTGTTCTATGAAACTTCTATCAGACTTTTGAGCTGGGAGAGTTCAAATGCATCAAAATATTATTTCTCCGAACTCAGTGAGCTCAAAATATCACATAAATTATATTTTAAGCTGAAAAATGTCATAAGTACAATTTTAAGCGCTCAGGTATGGAATTAGCGGGAAGTTGCAGGGATGGCCTTTAGGGTGAACTGTTTTCCTAATTTTTTTTATTATTCTTCAAGCTTAGCTTACAGTTATTTAACAAATTAACTGAATTACAAATTAACAAGAGATTTAGAACATCAGATATATAAAAGATTAAACATCGGTTTACAAATATATATAATTTACATATTACAGTTTAGTATTGTCAATTTTGATAAATTTTTCATATTTTTAGTAAAATATTAGTATACATTATTTAATTATAATTACAGCAGTCTTATACGGTTCAAAAGGAAAAAACCCCAATATCGATATTGTGTTAGTAAGTTGGATGGATACTATTTTATATTCTTAATAATAATTATCATAGCTTGTTAATTCATAATTCAGTTAATTTGTTAAATTACTGTAAGCTAAGCTTGAAAAGTAATAAAAATATAATAATAAATAATAATTCTAATTAATTATTTAGTTAATAATAAAATGAACCGAAAAATCACATAGAGTTACTGCCATCAAGAAAAATCCCAGAATTCAGTGTTTCCAGACTGTAATTAAATTTCGATTTACTGAATGTCGACCATTAGGTATTGTATTGAGAGTATTTTGATGATGTAATTACAGATGTAAGAATATTCTATTGTGAATAATGAGATCTTAATTGTCTAGACATAATATGAGGGACATATGTCTAAAAGAATTTGCCTACCTGACTTAATGTACGTACCATTTGGTTATACTTAACGCTCATTATTACTTTAAATCAGTCTCTTTTATAGTCAGTATATTAGGAACTTCTTTTCCATAAAGACGCCATAAATAATTCTGTAAGAACTTGATATTTTTCTAATCCTGTTGTGAATACTCAATGAATTGGCAATTTGTAAATTGGCATGTAAAGTCTTAACTATGTAACTCTTTGTCTATACTTAAAATGAAAAAATAAAACTTTCAACATTGTGGGATTTTTTTAAAATTATTTTTAAATATTAATTTAAAAAGTTTGAGCTCAGAGTTTAATGTTAAAATTTAATTTTGACTAAAAGACGTGTTGTGAATGTATAAACTAGAACATGTTGATAAATATTATAAATATGAAAACAGTGATCAGAGGTGACGAGCGTACCAACATGCGCGACTAATATCGAGGTTCAATTTCTATTTTGTTGGTAGCTTTTTTTTTCGAGACTTAATGAGCGGCTAAGCAGACAGCTTCATACTGTTAATTTTGTGTCACAGATGCGCGCGCATCTTAAAATTTCACTCTCATCATTTTTTCATAACGCGCCTAAAGAAGTATAACTTCAAAAATTTTGTAATTTTCGAAAAATCTTTGGTTTACTATTAAATAAACTTTTCACTAAATTTTATTTAAGTGGAAAGGGCCCGATTCTAACTATTGGCTAATACAACATGGGAGGATCATTAGTAAGGTCATTAGAATAGAAGAAAAAGATAAGTACCACCTAAAAGTATCCCTTACCCAGAAAAATATCGTTTCTCACAGGTACTTAAAGATGTCTGCCCTCAACCGAAATTTGACTATAAAAAGCCTTCTCAGTTTGTAATTATTAATTCGACATTTGTTCGCTCAAGCAACAAGTTAAACTTTCAAAGTCTTAAAGTTTTAAGTTAAAAAGTGAAACCTTAGAACTTAATAAAATAAAATCTTTCAATTTTTGTGAATTATCTAAGTGTTGAATAAATAATCTGAAATGGATTCCCAAAATTTTAAAAGCTTCGTACCGAAGAAAGAGTTGTTCAAAAAGCGGACCGAAAGTGTAGTAAGAATGGTCTGCGAAGACTTCGAAGAAAAAGCAGTGAATTTTACTTGCGTGCCAATTTTTACAAACGAGCACACTTCTCTCTTCACGGCGATTCGTTTCGAGAATGTGGAAGCTTTGAAAGAGTTGCTAAAAGACCCATCAATTGACATCAATACGCTTGAGGAGGAGACGCGTCCTTCATTGGGCAGTAGGATGTAGTTCGTCGAAATGCATCGAGTTGCTTTTAACAGCAAATCCGGACGTCATCGACGTCAGCGGAAACGTGGCCGCAGAATTAAAGCCGACAGAACCAGAGGCACTGTTTGTCTTACAAAAAATTAAAGATCATCTAGTGAAACTATGCACTGCAAAAATTGGAATCCGCAGAGAAAACATGACGGCTATCAATCAGAAAGGATATGCGATTCCTTTCATGATCTACAGCGCAGAAGTGGACAAAATGATGGAAAAGAAAATTTCACCAGAAGCCAGCTTTTATGATGTTTTGCTAATGAAAGAACGGGACCTTCTTAGCGTCATGAAGTCATTCAAAGAAAAAAAGGAATGGGGGCCTGAAGACTTAAAAGGTTTTCCGGCGTACGCTGATATCATCAACCTTAAACTGGAAAGAGCTATTGCAAAAATACAAAAGACCTAGATTTTAAAGTAAAGTCATTTTTATAATATTGTATATTTTAATAATTATGAATTATTGTATTTAGAAATATTCAACTGACTTTAGAATTCTTTGTAAAACTTATCAGAAAATAATGTTTTTACATGTATAACATTTAAATCATACTGATAAATGAATTTTTTTAAATTCAATAATTTTTGTGTAGAACTCATTCAAAAATTTTATTTTTGTGATTTTTTTCAAACTATAATTAAATTTCAATTCACTGCATTTTTACTAAAATTAATAGTAATAATTAAAATAAATTTTTCGTAAATCCAAATATTTTAATAAAATGTACAATTAAATTTAACTTTTTTTTTCCTCATTTATCCCAAATTTTCTTCTTATCCTTAATATCCTTAGTATCATATTGTTTTCCTTAACTTTTTTAATATTAATATTTTTTATATAAAAATCTTTCCGAATTCTTTAAATTTTACAAAAAAAAATTAGAAAAACGGTAGACCCTGGAGGCCATCGGTGCAACTTCCCGCTAATTCCATACCTAGGTGCATCAAACTGCACTAATGACGTTTTTGAGTTCTTCGAGCTCTAAAGTCTTATCAAAGTTCGATGAAATACAATTTTTATAATTTTCAAACTGTTATAATTTTCGAATGAATCAACCGATTTCCACACGGTTGGCGACAATCGATGTAGTTTTTTTGAGCTCTATGAAAAAAGTAGCTGTTTTAAGCTCTTGAGCTCTTCGAGCTCAAAAGTCTTTTCAAAATTTGATAAAACATGATTTTTTTAATTTTCAAACAGCTATAGTGTATAGTGTATAGTGTATAGAGCGGACGTTGTTTTTTCTAGTCCTGATTATTTGTATTTTCTTGCTTATTTTTTGCTTGTTGCACGATTTTGGGCTGTTTAATATTAAAGTCTAGATTTTTGCGCGTATTTTAAGGCATTAATCTCTACTGTTGGAGATGTAGTTTTTTATTTTCCGAGTAAAATAGTTATTGTGTTTTTGATTTGAGGTTGTGTTCTTGTTGAGCACATTTTCTCGAGCTCGTTCGCTTGTAACTGTAGCCTGCTGCCATCTAACGTTGCCATTTACAATGGCTGTGTGGTGTGCAATCTGCTGTCGCAGTATTTCCGATGAGTCGGCTATTGTCCAAACTAAAGCTGATTGTAGACATTATTACCACGATTCATGTGTCAAAGTACGTCTTAGTTTGCCACATAAATTGCAGGCAGCTGGGAGGATTGCAAATAAATGTCCAGTCTGTATTCCGGATTTTTCAGAAATACTAAAACAGATAAATGAACGACTCGATAGCGTTGATAAGATTGATAATAGAAGTAAAAAGCTAGAAAAAATTGATGCTAACAAGATTGATGAGATGAGTAAAATGCTGGAAAAAATTGATGCTAAAAAGATCAATGAGATAAGCAGTAAGCTTAAAAAAATTGATCAGATTGGTGATATAGGTGTGAAAGTAGATGATATGGTGAGCAAAGTAGATGGGTTCAAAAATTCTATTGCTTCAGTAGAGGGGAAGATGGATAAGTTGAGCCTTGATTATAACTTGCTTAAGACTACAGTTAAAGAACTTGAGGAGCGTGTAGCTATCGTTGAAAAGGTACAGCCTGGTGTTCCTGCTGACTTCGCTGAAGAAATAAAGTGTGCTGCACAGAAGGTGTGTGATGGTAGTCTCGAGTTGAGAACACTCCAACTTGAATCTCAACTTTTGGCAGATGAGATAACAGTTGCTGGAATTCCTGAGGAACGGGGTGAGAAGCTTATGGAGAAGCTTATGTTATTCTCCACGACGCTTGGAGTTCAGGTTACTGAAAATAAACGTTCAAAAGTTATAAAAGGGTCACACACACACACACAAACACACACACACACACACACACACACACACACACACACACACACACACACACACACACACACACACACACACACACACACACACACACACACACACACACACACACACACACACACACACACACACACACACACACACACACACACACACACACACACACACACACACACACACACACACACACACACACACACACACACATTTTTTTAACGAAATTTTTCCTGACGAACAGAATTCAGCTGCATCATATGATGTCAAAAGTAACAATTGTCCAAAAAATATAAAAAAATTGTAAATTTTAGATTTCGAAAAAAAAAATAATAAAACTGTTGTTAGTTAGTAGAAAAACATTTTGACCAAATTAGTATACGTGGCGGAAGTATAAGTAGAAAGAGAAAACAACAAAATCTCTATCAGATAATCCGTATAGGCGCCATACTTATACAATAAGACAATGAATTGGTAAATTTTTAAATGTATACGGCAAATAACGAACAATTTATTAAATATTTTGCGCCGGTGGTTAAAAGTAAGAAAGCATAAATTATCTTTTGAGTACGTGCTATTATCACTGATTCGGGGAAAAAATTTCTGTTTAGAATCTATATTTCGGCTAATTGAGTTACCTGATAAGTTTATACCTGTCATTTGTTAAGTATAATTTAAAGCCTATGGTGTAGATCTAAGTCGAAAAATTATTGTTGTAGGCTTTTAAGTCTGTAATTTTTGGCAAGAGTCGAATCCTCTTATAACCGGATTTTAAGTAGCCAATAGAGAAACTATGCAATAAGGCTAATAAATAACTTTTGTATTAAAAATCTCTTATAAGACTTCTGTTTCAATACTTGTATGCACAAGGGTGGTCAGAAAAAAATCGGAATTTTTCCAAATTTTAAGCCTGCTGTGCAAATTAGTTAGTTCACTATTTTTTTTAATGATTGTCTCCAGCGATCACAAAAAATTTTCTTAGGGTTTGGTTATGATCGACGATTTGTTTCAATGGTATTTTTCTCATAAGGAAGAAAGCAATTTTAGAACGGCAAAGGAATTATGCAAGAAAAAAAATTAGAAAAACGGTAGACCCTAAAGGCCATCCGTGAAACTTCCCGCTAATTTTATATCAGGAGCTTAAAACTGCATTAATGATGTTTTTGAGCTCTCCGGGCTCAAAAATATAATTTATGTGTTAATTTAAGCTCCCTGAGCTTAGAGGGACAACTTTTCTATGCTTTTGAGCTCTTCGAATTTCGTTTAAATTCATTAAATTATGACAATAATAATCTCACTGCTGATCGACTCAAAACTTGGTGTTTGTAGGTATCTATTATATTGGATCTAGTTTGACAGCAAAAATGCCTAATAACTTAAGGGATGTTGATGAAAGTATTTATCAAAACCCGAAGTCCTTTTTCGTAACACCGACTAATCGTCGGGAAGTAGAATCTATCGTAAACAAATTAAAAAACAAAGCTGGTGGTATCAATGGTATCAGTACTAAGATAAAGTTCGAAGATGAGCAAAATCAGCCGGTTGGTTTAAGAGTTGTGGGTGTTTGAAAATTTTTTTCATTTCTAAAAAATCTTGAACTTCGTATAATTTATGGAAATAATTTCCCAGATGTAAAAAATGGATGAAATCTATTAAATTTATCTTAAACTTTATTGAATTACATATAATTTGAGCTATTTGTCTCGTTTTGATGATTTTCTTAATTAATTAAGTGATTTTAAAAATTTGAAAAAATTTTTCAATTAACGAATTTCGGTCCTTTTTCTTTGAACAATTTTTAAGCCGTAAAAGTTAGCTTGAATCTATTACATTTATTTCAAAGTTCACATGATTATCTTCAATTTATTTCCAAGTTGACAAAGTTAGAAAAATCAAGAATAAATTAATTTTTAGCGTTTATCTTCAAATGAATTTCATCTGTAACAAATCCTATTTTGTAGGTATATGTCTTGGAATATTTATTTGTTAGTCGGTTTTTTATTGTTGTTAGCAAAAATATTAAGAAAAAATAAATTTTAGGACATTATTGCATTTTAATAACGTTTTTTTTTTTTTTTAATATTCAAAGAAGAAATCCACCAATCCATATTAGGTGTAGCCGAATAGCGCTTTTTTGATTACTAACGGAGAATAAATGATAGAACAATAAAAAAAAAGTTAGAATGTGGATAAATAGCGCCATCTGTTGAGAGAAAAATAGAAAATATTTCTTACTACGCGCACTCAGAAAATTGGAGCGATTTTGTGTAGTTAGTACGGAAAACCAACGTCACAGCAGTAGTGACAATTAATTACATACGTCATGAGTTCGTAAAACGCGAAAGGAGTCAGAACAAGTTAATAACTCGGCGGTTAAGTTACAATGCAATACAGCGTCTAAATTAGATCGGTTGTTTTTAAGTATATCAATTAGATCGGAGTGTTATTAATTATTGATTTTATGAATTATATATAAGTGAAATTTTTTATCGAAACTTGCATTAGATCGACATCGGACAAACAGAAGGATATATCAAGTAAAACAGCAGCCAAACGCTGGTGGATGTGCTAATATGTTTTCATTGAAGATTTTAAAGCTACGGTTCAAACTTTTTTGCTAATGTTTGTCTTATTTAATTTAATAATATTTTATTCTGTATGACGAATACGCTCCTTTTCTTTAATTTACACGGTGAGTGCTGAGT